>JADRCC010327805.1:0-12693 GCA_019843855.1 Hylomyscus alleni | reverse complement strand
TAAAGGCGTGCGCCACCACCGCCCGGCCCAGATCTTTTTTCAAAGTCTCCCATTTCTATCCAGTGCTCCAATTCTTGCTTTTGTTCTCATTTCTTTTCTTTTTTTAAAAAAAAGGTACAATTATTTATTTGTGTTTGTCGTTCTCTGTTTCTCTCTCTGTCTCTCTCTTTCTCTGTGTGTGTGTGTGTGTGTGCCTGTGTGTATGTTGAGAGGACAACTTGTGAGTCAGTTCTTTCCTTCCACTATGTGGGTCCCAGGGAATAAACTCAGGTCATCAATTTGGCAGCAAGTGTCTTTGCTACCTGAGCCATCTTGCTGGCTGGTAACATACTCTATATGTTTCAAATACAAGGATCTTTTCAGGCATTCAGTTGGAAATTATTTTCTCCCGCATTCAGTTGGAAATTATTTTCTCCTACACTATAAATTGTACTTTTACTTTATTTTTTAGATATACAGACTATAGATTAACAGACTAGGTTTAGTTTTTCTTGGCAATATCTATAGTATAGACACAGTACTCCCAATGAGACATCACCTCATTTCTTTAAAAATGATTATTATAAAAGAGAGAGAAAAGATAGTGTAAGTAAAGCTGTAAGGAAAGGGAACACTTACACACTGTGGGTGGGGAAGTAAATTAGCGCAACCATTATGGAAAAACAGTATAGAGGTTGCTCAAAAATCCAAAATAGAACCACCATATGATCCAGCAATTTCATTCCTGGGAATGTAGCCAAAGAATAAAGGCAGTCAATCAAGGGGAAGTCATCCACATCCCATGGTTATTGCAACCCTATTCACAATAGTCAGGAAATGGAGCAGGGGCATGCGCATGCCTTTAATCCCAGCACTAGGGAAGCAGAGGCAGAACGTTCTCTGTGAGTTCAAGGCTAGCCTGGTCTATAGAAGAAGTTTCAGGACACCCAGAGCTACATAGCACCACTATGTCTCAAAGAGAAATAAATAGAAACTAATTGCTATTAGCTGATGAATGTATATATAAAAATATGGCATATAAAGTCATATGTTATTTGACTATGAAAATGATGGAATCCTGTCATTTGTCACAATGTGGATGAAACTAGAATCTGTTAAGAGATATAAGCTAGATACAAAAAGATAAGCTATTTCTAGAAATTGAGGGTAGAATAGTAGGAGAGACTGGGGCAATTAGAAGGAAGAGAGAAATAGAAGAAGATAGGTCAACAGGAATTAATTTACAGTTAAATGGGAGCAAGTAATTCTGGTATGCTGGTGTAATGTATATTTTCAAAACTTAAAGATTTCTAATGCTTTCACCACAAAGATACTGTAAATGCTTGGGAAGACATATGTGTTAAGTATGTTGAGCATTATACTACATATGCTGTATACATGTAATGTAAATTCACGTGGTACTCTGTGTGCATATTCCATGCATAGCATGACAGTAACTGCCATACTAACACTAAGAATGTGGAGGTAGGAAGTTCAGAAGTTCAAGTTCATCATTGACTCTATAGCAATATTTGGGGAGAGATATGAAAATGCTTGAGGAGACATATGTGCTCAATGTGTTGAGCGTCATACTATGCATGCTGTATACAGGTATTGGGAAATCACATGGTACTCCATTAATACATGTAATTTTAATATTTTATATATTATTTTAAATTTTTTATTGGTTATTTTGTTTATTTACATTTCAAATGTTATCCCCCTTCTCAGTTTCCTATCTGAAAACCCCCCATCCCACCCCTTCCCTCTGCCTCCACGAGGGCACTCCTTACCCACTCTCCACTCCTGCCCTTTGTATATCATTTAAAAGTGTAAAAAAAATAAAATAAACTTGACTATAGTCATGGTTCAGTTGGTACATGCTGGCTGGGTATGCACAAAGCCCTGGGTTTTGTGCATAGTATCACACAAACTGTCATCCCAGCACTCAGGATATGGAGGTAGGAAGATCAGAAGTTCAAGGTCATCATTGATTATATAGCTAGTTTAAGGCCACCCTGAGATATATGACATCCTATCTCAAATACATAAATAAGCACCAAAGTATAAATAAAAATATTTGGGGAGAGAAAAGCTTATACATTTTAACCAATATTTTAAGTTGCATATATATGGGTGTTCAAAAGGGAAAGGTCCACAAGGGGAGTCTGTGACCAGAGCTTAGGCATCTTTTTTTTTTTTTTTTTTTTGATTTTTTGAGACAGAGTTTCTCTGTGTAGCCCTAGCTGTCCTGGAACTCACTCTGTAGACCAGGCTGGCCTCGAACTCAGAAATCCGCCTGCCTCTGCCTCCCAAGTGCTGGGATTAAAGGAGTGTGTCACCACCGCCCAGGCATCATTTTTATCACAAGGCAACCCATTGTGGAAAAGTGACTCTAAATAAAACACTTCTAAAGGAATGTACAGGGGCACTGTTTAGTGTGATCTACTTTTGCGGAACAAGTGAATAAGAAAATAAATTTACATAAACACATGGAAATCAGCAGAAAAAAAGGGGGAAAGAGACAAGAGTGAGACTTGCTAATGTATGCCACCTTATATACTTCTAATTTTTTTTAAAGATTTATTTATTTATTTTGTGAGTACACTGTAGCTGTCTTCAGACACACCAGAAGAGGGCATCAGATCCCATTACAGATGGCTGGGAGCCACCATGAGGTTGCTGGGATTTGAACTCAGGACCTTTGGAAGAGTAGTCAGTGCTCTTACCTGCTGAGCCATCTCACCAGCCCTAATTTTTTATTCATATGAATATATTCATTGATTTAAACAATAGAATGGACAAGAAAATGGTTTCCTATGAGGAGGGACTATCTTGTGAATCACTTAGGAGACTGATGTTTTATATGATAAGAATATTTGGCACAGGTTGAGTTATTAAATGTGTGTTTGCATTGGAGGGGTAGTGGGTCATGAGCAGAGGAATTTATGAGTAATGAAGTATTCCAGGCATGGTGGCTCATGCTTTTGTTCCCAACACTTGGGAGGAAGAGTAAGACAGATTTCTGTTAGTTCCAGATCACCCTGGTCTTCATAGTAAAAACTACATAGAGAGACTCTGGATCAAAAGTAAACAAACAAACAAACAAAGAGTAATAAAGTAGAGACGTGGTAATTAATTCCAGCATTCAGGAGGCAGAAGCAAAACCAAACCAAACCAAAACAAAACAAACAAACAAAAAACACAGTTACCTAGTTCTAATCCATAGAGACTGGCCGTTAAAACCTATGGTTTTGGGAATAATAGGCTGAATTGTAGTATTATAGAAAAATAAATAAGAGTAAAGCAGATATTTTTTTCTAATCTAGAGAGTCAAAACCAGGATTTCAGAGAGACAGTGGTATTCCCATGTTCACTACAAGAAGCTATCTGTAGAAGTAACCAAAACCTCCCATGGTATAGGAATTGATAAAGTATGACAGATACATCCAGTGATGGTATTGTTTAAACTGAGACAAAGAGTCAATAATATATGAACATAGATTTTTTTTTGTTTTTTTTTTCAAGACAGGGTTTCTCTGTATAGCCGTGGCTGTCCTGGAACTCACTCTGTAGACCAGGCTGGCCTCGAACTCAGAAATCCACCTGCCTCTGCCTCCCGAGTGCTGGGATTAAAGGTGTGCACCACCACTGCCCGGCATGAACATAGATTAATCTTCAATAAATTCTTCTAAATGAAGTAAGCCAATCACATAAATTTAGTACTGCATGATTCTGCTCAGAAACAGAAGGGCATTTCAGAGAGACTAAGGCAAATAGCAAGTTCCTAATCACTGGCCATAAAAGGCTATACAACTTTGTCCTCAGGTCTGCAATCATGTTTACGTATACCTTAAAAGTAGTTAAGAATATATGGATCTCCTGTTCAGTGGCTTTGATGCAATAAAGTAAAAGGCACATTTAAAAAAAGAAAAGAAAAATGTAGTTCAAATTGGTTGTCGTCATAGCTTCTTTATAATTTGATATAAAATGTAATATTTTCTTGCCTTCAAAATCATATATATTTCATATAATAAAATAATATTACATTTGTGTTTTTGTTTTTTCATCAAACAAAGTAGGATTGCCTCTGATATCTTTAGAATATTAGTGAAAACCAGGTGACGTAGCATTTCCTGCGTCTGGCTTCTGAGTAGTGCTGGCTGTCTGTTTGACAAGCATCCATTTGCCTATTTTCTGACTTTTGTCATTCTATAAAAATTTGAGGACTTCATTTTTTATCTATCTGCAGAGTTTTGGTGTGAATTCTACTGAATCTCATAATTGCTTTTGGTAATATAGTCATTTTACAATATTGATTCTGTTAATTTTGTGATATGCTGGTTATTTCTATATCTTAGCATCTTCTTTCATTACTTTTTACACTGAGTAAAAAATGATCTTTGTAGGGATTCTTAACCATACTCTTAGAAAGATCTATGTATTTTATTTCTCTGTATTTTAGAAGCCAACTGGTGGGAACATTTTGCTAAATTCCTTCTATCAAGGTTTTTTTTTTACCTGTATACAGAAAATATAATGACATTTGAATGTCTATTTGTACACTGTTAAATTATTAAAACTATTATGAAACCTGAGTGTTTTAAACCTTATGGTCTTTCAAATAATAGAGCTTATATGGGATATAGAGGCAGAGGCAGGTAGATTTCTACATACATTCAAGACTAGCTTGATCTACAGTGTGAGCTACTGCCTTAAAAAACAAAACTGTAATAATTTTTTAAAAGCCAGTTAATTCTACTAAGTATGTTTAAGAACGGAGAGGAATCAGATAGAGGATGTTGCATTTCATTTAAAAAAAAATTGGACTAAGAAGCCAGGTGGTTAGTGGCGGCACACGCCTTTAATCCCAGCACTTGGGTGGCAGAGGCAAGTGCATCTCTGGGTTTGAGGCCAGCCTGGTCTACAGAGTGAGTTCCAGGACAGCCAGGAACAATACAAAACAACACAAAACAATTAAACCTGTACTGTTATTTAGCTTAACCTTACATTTATGTTAGTTGACTAAAAATTAAAACAGACTATCTTTAGAAGAAAAGAAAGGGGAGGAGGAGGTGTAGATGTGGAAATTTATACAAAAGAGAAATGTCTCCCAGTCAAAAACAGGGAATACACGTACTATGTAGATTTTCCTAGTACAAATTATCTCCTTTGTTCTGAGTTTAAGACTATGTCTTTAACTAAAAGCAATCAAGACTCAGCTTCTCCAAAGGAAGAACAATGTCTAGTTGTGATGAAGATGCAATTTAATCAGAGAGAAAGACATGGAAATCATTCTAGATCGGCTCCTTTACATTAATGATACTTTTAAATCTGATTACATTCCGCAGCCGGGAGCTATGGTAATTAAAGTCTTCCCTCTGCCGATAGACTTGGCTGTTCTTTCGAGGGCTTTGTTGTCATAAACTATGCCACAGTAAACATTCCCATGCATCATAAGTCATGCAGTTCATGTGCCAAATTACATTCCTACCAATGGAATTGGTGATGAAAAGAGTACATTCTGTTTTCTAGATTTTGACGTTAATGAATATGTGTATGTTACATAGTCAGCAAAAAGTAAACTAAGACTTTAACCTTTCAGATTCTGTAAGAGTCAATGGAAGATTATTGTGACATGTCACAGCTTGTTCATTGTAGATTGTAAAGAGTCATTGCTGTCTCAGACATACAGTTACGTATATCTGGAAGGAAGCATCTTTTTGTCTAAATATTAAAAATTTATTAAAATTGGGTATGGTGTTACAAGACCAGCCAGGCCTACATGGTGAGGCCCTGACTAAAAATATATATAATTTTCAACTAAATTTTAGAGAGTGCCAAATTCTTTTTCCCCTTTTGCTTTAAGGATTGATTTATTATTTTTATTTTTTGTGTATATGGGGTTTTAGTACTTGAAGTCCTAGCCAGAGCAATTAGACAACAAAAGGAGATCAAAGGGATACAAATTGGAAAGGAAGAAGTCAAAATATCACTATTTGCTGTTGATATGCTAGTATACTTAAGTGACCCCCAAAATTCCACCAGAGAGCTCCTAAACCTGATAAACAACTTCAGCAAAGTAGCTGGATATAAAATTAACTCAAGCAAATCAGTGGCCTTCCTCTACACAAAGGATAAACAGGTGGAGAAAGAAATTAGGGAAATGACACCCTTCACAATAGTCACAAATTATATAAAATACCTTGGTATACGGGGTTTTACCTACATGTATGTCTGCACATGTCTGGTGCTGGAGGAAGTCAGAAGTGGGCATCAGGTCATTTAGGACTGGAATTACTGATGGTTATTAGCTGTTAAGTGGGTAGCAGGAATCAAACCCGAGTCCTCTGCAAGAACAAGTGTTTTAACCATGTATCAATCTTTCTAGCCCCTCCAACTAGGATTTAAGATTTAAAAAATTGAATAGAATTTTAAGATTCAGTTTGTTAGGATTCACTTTTTCAAATAGTGTTCTCCAAACTAAAACACTAAAGCAAAGTGAAATACGAAGTTAGTCAGTTGTCTGCCATGTTTATAAAACTGCTTAGCTTCTCACAAATGAAGTCTGGTAAGTCTTATCTTATCAGCTAGGTTCTAATTACTAAAAGAGCTAAAGACCCAGATGATAGTGGCCCCTGACTTAGCCCCGAGGACTAACAGTATCCTTGTAATGAAATTCTAGTGAGATAACAGATTTCCCCAAGATTGATTCCTCACTGTGACAGGAAGCAGATGCAACCAAAACAGCCTTACTTAGAAACTGAGGCTAGGTGATGGGGAGCCGGAGCAGGAGTCATCTCAAGATGTTCCCATCTCACCAAGCTATCCCAAAATACTCTTTTCTTCTCTGCCTTCCACTTCCTTCTCTCCTCGTGAGGCAGTGTGATTGTGACAAACAGAGTTTGCAGTTAGGGTAAAGACAGAAGTCGGTGTTCTATTTGGGGCATGGGTAGGGAAAGAGTAGAGGATTTCAGTTGTAAACTGATCCAGCTCGCTCCCTTTCTATATTACTGTTTAAAAGTAACTCCAACACATCTTCAAGAATGCCATAGGAAGGGAGTTACCTTCAGGCAGCACCACAGTAAAGTAAAAAGGTTAGTGAGGTAGAGTTTTATGGAAAGTAAGTTTTAAAACATGTTAGAGACCAACTGCTTGTTTAGATATTTTCCTAAAATAATAGCCAAGGCAAAACTAGTGGGGTTTTCAACACTTTTCAGATTGATCCAAGTGATGATAGCTGGTCTAATTAAACAAAAAGGGACAGTGTATAAGCTCAATAATAGTTGTATTCCCGGAGAGATAGCTCAGTTGGGAACCGGGTTCAATTCCCAGCACTCACATGGTGGCATACAGCAGTCTGTAACGCTAGTTCCAGGGGATTCAGTCCCCCCTTCCAGCCGCCATGGGCACCAGGCATGTGTGTGATGCACAGACACAAATGCAACAAAACACCCACACACATAAAAAAGAGTACTCAGTTAGTGCTACTTTATCCAAAATATATGTACATTTATGATTAGGTGTGGCCTAGTTTTATTCTTGAGAGGGCTAATAATAATTTGTTTTGTCCTCTGAGCAGGCCTAAATTATCATGAGCTATATTAGTAACTGGGATGCAGGCACAGCATTAAAGCAGATGATGAATAATTCAAGTAGACAATTTGCATTTTGAGAATTAAAAATTGACATTCATCTTTTTAGACACACCTAATGCCTCAAATGGGTTAGACATCCATTTTCTACACAATCGTTTTTGGTCTTAAAGATGTGAAAGTGTGTTCATGCAAAAACATACACATGAATGTTTATGACAGTATCATTCAGATTAGCTAACAAATAGACTCTCTAAAATGCTACCTAAAACTGCAAACTACTATCTCTTACATTACAAACAATATTTGGGCATAAAACCAAATGCAGTTAATAAATGCTAAAACAGGGATGAACCTTGAAAATACAAGTCGACGTGGAAGAAGATAAGCAAATGGCTCACATATTGTGTGACTCCATTTACAAGAACTAACCACCCAATTCAATGCAGAAGGAAAACATGTTGGTGCTTGCCAGAGTTGGATATGGAATTTCCTGTTGGGGTAATGAAATCTTCTAAAAATTGAAAGTGGTGATGGATGCCTAAGCCTGTCAATACACTGAAAATAATTGAATTATAAATATTAAGCGGCTGAGTTGCCTAACATGTGATTAATGTCTCAATAAAACTGTTACTAAAAAAGGAGGGAAAAAAGCCAATTCTCACAGATCGAGTAAGAATAGAGCATTATACATGATCTGAATAATTATGGCATCTTCCTGGGAAGTGTGACTTCTAGTACTTTCCTGCAGATAACTAGATAACTAGAAATAAGGCTAGCTGGAGTGACAGCCTCTCTGGCTCCTATTTTTAACCCTGAGGATTTTTAAAGATCCACAGTTGGGCAAATCCTTGATCTTCCAGCATTTCAGCTGGAGCTGGGAAATGTTCAGTTTACCCACTCATCTCCTGTACCTCCAGCCAGGTAAGCCAACATAAGGTAAACTTGGGAGAGATGAAGATGTTCTAAAGAGACAATGACATCTCTCATTTTGACCATCAGACTATTGAAAACGTGGACCTCAAGAAAATGGTAATTTACCCTGAGGAATTTCATTCTGGAAGGAATAAGGAAAAAGCCGTAGCCTAGAATTAGATTTCACAGGGTTCTAATAACTTATCAGACCAGGACTGATACTGGATCTTCAGTAGGTGGGACCACACCTTGACCAAGGATGCCCAGATATGTACATCTTTGGCCCTCTCTTTAAATTTTAATCGGACCTCAGTACCCCAAAATGGACTTGGAGGGTTCACTCGATCTCCTTGTCCTTATTCCCAATGGAGCCGCATTGACTAATTTCACATTCAATAAATTCCACTTTTAATTTGGTTCTTTTAATTGGCTTGTTGAGGACAGACAGCTGAATCTGCCTTGGGGTACAAGATGTTATCCCCAATTTGATACCAGTCAGAGTAGTTGTTGTTTTATCTCAGTGCTGGGGACTGAACCTAGGATCTTAAATATGCTGAGTAAGTACTTATGATTAAACTCTACTGTCAGACCTGTTTCAATCTTTAAATGATCTCTAATTTTGGTAAATCACCTCTTTAATGATGATTCAATCCAGGTGTGGCTCATTTTTTGACATTGAAATGCTGTTTTTGTCATCTGTAAAGTTTATCTTAAAAAAAAAATCACACAATCTACTTACAAAAAGCAAAAACAAAATCATCAAACAAATTGATCATGTTTGAAGTAAACTTAGGATTTTGTATTGGATTCCTAGTTTTCCTGGGCCATGGATGGTCCACAAGCTACAGGTGGCACTACCTGATTGATGCTTCCCAACATACAACAGTGTTGGTTTCTCTTCAGCTGGTCACAAGTGGAAATATCATGTTAAACCTACATGTAAAGGGATGGAGACAGAGCTCGGTAATACTTGTTCCTCTCCAGAGAACCCAAGTTTGGTTCCTAGCAACTACATGTGGCAGCTCACAACAACGTGTAAGTCCAGGTCCAGGAGATCTTGACATTCTTTTCTGGCCTCTGTAGGTACCTGCACTCATACACATCCCCACACATAGACACATAATTTGTAAAACTAGTACTCATTTAATGCATTTAACATACCAAATAACATAGATTAGTGTAGTGTGTCTTAAGCTTGTTCAGAACACTTATATAAGCCAAAAAGTTGGGTTTTTTGCTTTGTTTTTCGAGACAGGGTTTCTCTGTATAGTGCTTGGATGAAAGGAATTCACTCTGTAGACCAGGCTGGCTTCGAACTCAGAAATCCACCTGCCTCTGCCTCCCAAGTGCTGGGATTAAAGGCATGCGCCACCACTGCCCTGCCAAGCCAAAAGTTGCTTGAAACCATCTAGCACAAGATCTGGTTTTTCATTAAGTGTTGAGTATCTCTTGGAATTTATTGCATGCTGCACTACAAATGAAAAACAGTGGTTGCATATGTATTGAGAATGACCGTACACAGCAGGAAATACAGAAGGACCTTTTGTAGATATAAAGGGATGTTGAAAGCATAACAACCAGGAGAAATCACCTAGCAACACAGTACAGTGGAGACTCAGCATGTGATAGCTCCTCTCAGAGTTACAGGGCTGACTGCCCTGTGGTTTGCTGTCACTGCTGAGCGTCGTGAGGGAGTGTGATAACACACATCAGCCGCCTAGGAAAAGGTCAAAGGTCAAAGTTTGAAATGTAACTTCCATCAAATGTGTAGACTTTCACAATGCGGTAAAGTTGGAAAGCAATAAATTGAGCTATTGTAATTTACGGACTTTCAATGGGTTCTAAAACTTTTAAAATATGAGGTCGGTTTTGGCTTACTTATAGAAGGTAGGGGCACACAACTGGAAGAGACAAAAGGATGCCACAGCACTAGTAGGAGAGAGATCTATATTCCCACAGAGAGAAACCTCAAGTATTTGTGAGGACATTTTTTATGTATGTATGTATGTATGTATGTATGTATTTAATCATGCCATCTGTTTACAACTCAAATGATATCCCCCTTCCCGGTTACCCCTCCACAATCCCCCCACCCCACCTGCCCTCCCCCCCCTTCCCTTTGCCTCTATGAGGGTGCTCCCCCACCCACTCACCCACTCCCACCCCACCACTGGAGCATCTCTCTACACTGGGGCATTAAACCTCCACAGGATCAAAGGCCTCCACTCCCATTGATGTCAGACAGAGTCATCCTCTGCTACATATGCAGCTGGAGCCATGGGTCCCTCCCTGTACAGTCCTTGGTTGGTGGTCTAGTCCTTGGGAGCACTGGGTGGTCTGACCAGCTGATGATATTCTTCCTATGGGGTTGTAATCCCTATCTGCTCCTCCAGTCCTTCCGTCAGCTCCTCCCCCACTGGGGTCCCTGAGCTCAGTCTGATGATTGACTGCAAGCATCCGCATCTGTATTGGTCAGGTGCTGGCAGAACCTTCCAAGGAACATTTTAAGGACAGTACCGTCCAGTCCAGCTGACTGGGCCAGTGGAGGTGGACCAACAGACCTGTTCTATTTTGTTTTCTGTTTCCATGATAAACACTGTAACTAAAAGCCGCTTATACAAAAAAAGAGTTATTTGGCTTATAAATTACAGTCTATTATCAAGAGCAGCTAAGGCAGGAACTCAAGGCAAAAGGTTGAAACAGATACCAAGGAGAAATGCCGCTCCCTAGCTTGCTCCCTGGCTTATTTATGTTCAGCTTGCTTTCTGTGGAGGTTTGAATGAAAATGGCCCCCATTGGCTTGTATTTTTGAATACTTTATTCCTAGTTTTTAGAACTATTTTTAGAAGGATTAGTAAGTATGGCCTTGTTAGAAGAGGTGTGTCATTGCAGGTGGGCTTTGAGGTTTCTAAAACCCACACCAGGCCTAGTTTCTCTCTCTGCCCCCAACTTGCAGATCTAGATGTAAGCTCTCAGCTACTGCTCCTGTGCCATACCTACCTGTACATGAAGATTATGCCTGCCTGCCATGAAGATTATGGACTCGCCCTCTGAAACTGTAAGCCAGCTTGCTAATTAAATGCTTTCTTTTATTGTTTGTTTGTTTGGTTTTTTGTTCTTTTGTTTTTTTGAGACAGGGTTTCTCTGTGTAGCCCTGGCTGTCCTGGAACTCACTCTGTAGACCAGGCTGGCCTCAAACTCAGAAATCTGCCTGCCTCTGCCTCCCAAGTGCTGGGATTAAAGGCGTGCGCCACCACGCTCGGCTATTCTCCAATTTATTTTTTGAAAAATGTTCTCTCGGGGCTGGAGAGATGGCTCAGTGGGGAAGAGCACTGACTGCTCTTCGGAGGGTCGTGAGTTCAAATCCCAGCAACCACATGGTGGCTCACAACCACCCATAATGAGATCTGACGCCCTCTTCTGGTGTGTCTGAAGACAGCTACAGTGTATTTACATATAATAAATAAATATATCTTTAAAAAAGAAAAAAGAAAAATGTTCTCTCATTGAGCCTAGAGCTCACCCATTTGTCTAAGCCATTTGGTTAATGAGTTACAAGGGTCTCCCTGCCCCTGTGCTGGAATTCCATGGTACCTACTTTTTACATAAGTGTTGGGGCTCCAAACTCAGGTCTCGATGCAGCAAGCATTTTATTGAATGAGTCATATCCCAAGCTCCTAAACTGCTTTTTATTTGAGATAGATGTCTCACTTAAGTTGTTGCCCAGGCAAGCTTAAAATGATCCTCCTGCCTCAAACTCCTGAGTGCCTGGGATTACTGGTGTGTACTACTGTGCTCAGCTTAAGCTTTTCTGAAAAGAAGTATTTATAGGTTCAGTGAAAGATTGCCTTTGGTATCCTTTAAAGTTCTTCATTGGAGTTGGGTATGGTAGACAAGGGATGGGGTTTGGAAGACTGGAGGAACTATAGATGAGGCTAGTTATGTGTTGGTAGTTATTAAAATTGAATGATATGTATATGGAAGGTCATTATATTATTCTTTCTACTTCTGTGTGCATGTTTGAGGTTTTCCATAATAAAGCGAAACCATTTTCTAAAAGGTAACATTGTTCTCTTCTGTTATGTAAACAGGGAGTATTTCAGACACCACTAAACCATGAACTATTGTACAGACTAATAGAACTATTGCCATTGAAGACATATTATAGAGATTCTTATACTCAGTTCAGTTGTGATTTTTTTTT
>JADRCC010327764.1:0-11986 GCA_019843855.1 Hylomyscus alleni | reverse complement strand
TTTTTTGGAAAGAGTTTAAGAAAAACATCGCATTTACATAAGCAGACTCAATTATAGCTTCCATTGCTGTCCCCACACGTGCTTGGCTACTCCCGATTTAAATAGGACGCCACAGAAATATTCACAGCATGCATTTCTGTTTTCTTCAACTCTCAAATATTGTCTTCACATGCATTAGCTCTGTTGTTCCTTCCTCCGTGGCCATGAATCAGGGAGACTGGGCATGTCCAGCCGCCATGCACAGATGGCATACATGTGTCCCGCCTAAGGCCCACACTAACAGCAAGTGCAGACTTGGATCCCCAGCCCCATCATCTGAGCCCCCCCCCCCCCCCCGCTCCCATGGCTGGAAAGAGCCTTCAAGAATTACAGACCCCTCACACGCATTTCCTGGCAACTTTTTCCTTTCAGAAGAATAGAAGTATTTTCGGCACCCTCAAGACTGCAGTTACATTAATGTTTGCCTTCACTTTAGAGAAAACCTTCTCCTTTTCCTTCATATATCCTGGCGAGTGATACAGCGAGCACTCACCTATTTTAATATTAATATTAATAACACTCAGGGCTAGCCTTTGGAGGAGGCAAAGGAGGTATTCACAGTGTCTGGAATTCTACGTTTACTTCTTTATGTAACCACCCCACCCCAGTGGAGCCGCAGAAGATCTCAATAGAATCATGAGACACTAATTGAATTCTAGCATGTGCTAATCCTTGTGGTTTCAGGTACAATTAGTGATTTAAAAACTGTACAAAATGTGGTACCGAGCTCTTCTCATGCATTATTCTTCCCTTAACTATTTCCTAAAAACACAACAGATAGGTTGTTAGGATTCCCATCTTACAGATTAAAACGTTGAGAGTGCCGTGGATGAAGGAGATGTGCAAGGTTTACATCCCAGTAAAGGTAGGATTGGGACTTTGAGTCCAGTAGGGTTGGTTCCACTTGGCTAATGCTCTGAAAAGCACTTTTCAACCAAGGGGAAGACTATAGCTTAGCCAGGAAGAGAATGGTAAAAAAGAGAGCAGAGAATGATAGGAACGGACAGACAGACAGACAGACAGACAGACAGACGGAGGGAAGGACCTGCTTTGCCTGTCACATAGGAGGTGTCACAGAGAGGATGCTGTGAAGGATGTTGAAGGCTTTTGAAGGATGTTGGGCAGCAGTTCTGGAGAGAGAGGGTGAGGTTTGTGTTTTATAAAAAGATAGGGGAGACTGGAGATATGTTTGGTGGAGGCGCAGTATGGTGTAGGGGAAGGGGGAGCCTCTGCGGGCCCATGCTGAGGCATCCCTTCCCCATCTGAGGGACCAGCCATACGACACATAGAATAGACTTTATCCAAGGCATGGTAAGGGGAGTAGAGGGAGTAGAGACAGAGAAAGGCAGAGAGTGACAGAGACAGAGAGAGACACAGAGAGACACAGAGGGAGAGAGAGAGAGAGAGACAGACAGACAGACAGAGAAAGACAAAGAGACAGACAGAGAGAGGGAGAGAGAGACAGACAGCACACCAGGCTCTTGCCAGGTAACTGTGGGTGGAGCCTAGACTAAATGCCAACAGAGGTGGCTGAGCATTCTGGGTAGTGAACTGCAGGGCCAGTCAAGGGAGCTTAAAACCATGTGGTGTGATTGGGAATTGCAGGTTTGGTGTGGTTGGAAAAACAACCCCCCAAACCAAAAACCAAACCAAACCAAAAAACAACAAAAACAAAATATACACAAACAAACAAACAAAAACAAAAAACAAAAAGCCTGTCCAGTTTCCAAGAACTCGGGAAATTCTGTACTAGTTTTTTGTTTTCGAACAATAAAGAGCGACACAACATTTTAAACCAAGGTAGGTTTGGTTGGATTTGGGTGAGCAACAGTACAGTGCTGAAGGATGGACAAGGTTTACCAGCCTGCTCGAACTGAAGAATACAGAATGAATGTTGGTCACTTAAATTCTTGAACATACTGTCTCTCAAATTAGCTTAAAACAAAAAGTCTGTAGTTTTCATGTGTTAGGAGGTCGGGCACAGTTCAGTTCTTTGTCTCTCACTCAGCGCTCCCCCTAGGGGGCTAAGTCAAGGTGTTAGTGCAGGACTACAGTCATCTGGAAGCTTGACTGCTAAGTCCCACACCCTGAGCCAGCTCATATGGCTCACACGCATGGGTATTGTCAGGTGCCCAGGTGCCTGCTGACTGTCACCTAAGACATCAACTTCTTGTCACATGTGGCTATTTCTAGAGTCACCCATGTGGCTGTTAACTCTCCTCAGACACAAGAAAATGAGAGAAGGCTTGTGGACCAAATGAACAAAGAGGCTATAAACAAAGGGCCCACAAAGAGGCTAAGAGGTAGGAGCCAACAAGCAGGGTACTTCAGGGCCTCCAGGCATGTGAACGCACAGTGATGATCCCCTAACTTTTGTCATATGCAGTAATTTAGAAGGGAGTCCAGCTACTTGCTTAGTTTTAACCTGCTCAGGTGGAAAGGGTGAACACAGAGTACGGGTTCCAGGAGGCATGATTCTTCACAGTCATTTTAGCACTTAGCTACCACACTGGAAGCTGCCAGTGGAACTCAAGATACTGACAGCAATGGGGAGTTTAAAGCATGAATTTGAAGCTGGGCATGGTGTCCCATGCTTTGAATCCCAGCACTCCAGAGGCAGAGGCAGGCAGATCTCTGTGAGTTCAAGGTAAGTCTTGTCTACAGAGCAAATTTCACGACAGCCAGGGCTATGTATGTAGTGAGACCCTGTCTCAAAAAACCAAACAAACAAAAATATGGACTTGGGGGCTGGAACGATGGCTCTTTAGTTAAGAGCGCTTTTTGTTCTTGCAGAAGACTTGGGTTTATGTCTTAGGACCCACATGCCAGTTCATAACCACCAAAACACTGATAAAAGTAAACACATCTTTATAGGTTTTTTTTTGTTTTTTGTTTTTTTGAGACAGGGTTTCTCTGTATAGCCCTAGCTGTCCTGGAACTCACTCTGTAGACCAGGCTGGCCTCGAACTCAGAAATCTACCTGCCTCTGCCTCCCAAGCGCTGGGATTAAAGGCATGCGCCACCACTGCCTGGCTAAACACATCTTTTAAAATAAGATAAAATATATGTTTGAAATGGAAAGGGAAGGCTCCATTAAACTATACTCTTACATGAAACAATTGCCTTTTAGAAAGTTCTACCATAGTCATGTTTGAGAATGGAGCTGCTGTACATGGCTTCCATTTTAATGTAATGAATTTCCAGCACCCAGTAGGCATTAGACACTATGGTAGGCCCTTGTGATAATATTTCTGTGTTTTAAGTCTATTTCTTAATGGGATTCAACAACTCATGATATTACAGCTTTTGTAATAGTGTAAGAATGTAAGGTTGCAAACCTGAATCCTTTAGTACCTAGAATGGCCAGAGGAAGGGCCAGCATTTGTAAGATAAAGTAGTAGATGAAGTAGCCCATTATATGCCATAGAGAAAATGCTAGAACAAGACAGGGCAGCTCTCAGATGGAAATCTTACAGTACCCCTACCATGAGCAAGCCGATCCAAGCATACTTGGGATGGAGAATGGTCTAGGGTGGGAATCCTAACACACAGCTGCTTTCAAGGAAATCCACAACCTATTGTTATATAAGAGCCATTGTTTCTGCTTTTTGTTTCCTTTCATTTTAGTTGCTATTTTAGCAAGCTGGAGTTTACTAAGAAATAGTTTAAGGTTTAAGGTGTTGTCTTAGTTAGGGCTCTACTGCTGTGAACAGACATCATGACCAAGGCAAACATTTATAAGGACAACTTTTAATTGGGGCTGGCCTACAGGTTCAGAGGTTCAGTCCATTTTCATCAAGGCAGGAGCATGGCAGCGTCCAGGCAGGCATGGTGCAGGAGGAGCTGAGAGTTCTATATCTGCATCTGAAGGCTGCTAGTGGAATACTGGCTTCCAGGCAGCAAGGAGGGGGGTCTTAAATTATATACTTTCTCTAACAAGGCCACACTCAACCCAACAAGGCCACATCTCCAAATAATGTCACTCCCTGGCCCAAGCTTATTCAAACCATCACAAATATTCAAACACATAAGAAAGGAAGATATTTAGGAAAAGGGTAGTATATACCCAAGGGAGGCCTCTTGAGAGTTGCATGCAATTAAACGCCTTACTTAACAATGGCCAGATATACAATTCTTACGGCTTCTGAGTTACATTGTTCAGAGGTTTTCAGATAATGTAACTTTTAATAAAAACTATACCTTGACAGTGATAGGTTTATAGTAAATATATAGACATTTTTTTTCTTTTTCTTTTTTCTTTTTTCTGAGACAGGGTTTCTCTGGATAGCCTTGGCTGTCCTGGAACTCACTCTGTAGACCAGGCTATCCTCGAACTCCCAAGTGCTGGAAATCTGCCTGCCTCTGCCTCCTAAGTGCTGGGATTAAAGGTGTGCACCACCACTGCCCGGCTCATTTTTTCTTTTCTTAACAAGGATTATTACTTTAAAAAATAAAGTTTTTATTTACAGCATTTAAATGGAATTACCTGACACAGGGTATTCTCCCAGCTTCTACCAGCTGTCATAGACTATCAAACCAAGGTATCAGTTATCTCTTGAAGCTGTTGGCCAGGGGAGGTAGTGCCCCATAGACTACCCTGTAAAGTACAAACTGATGCCATTGCTCTTGCTTGACCACTAGAACGTAAGAGCAAGGTCCTATCACTGAAAACAATATCTACTTGATTGTACAAGAAGAAACCAAACTGGGGCTGAACTGGAAGCATCATCACTGCTGGTGAGCCTATGACCGTCCATAAGGAGCCACGTAAGGAGCTATTCACCCTGCTAAGGGAGAAAAGTCATCAACTGACAGACACAATATCACTCAGCCTAGTGAGATAAGCTCATTCCTGCAATAGTGGCATAAACATTATGAGAGTAATCAACTACTTTATGTTTGGATTTAGTGTCTACTCCACAAAAACAGAACTCAGGTCTACTTCTGTATAAATATAAACATGACCAGGAATTCATGGCCGAATGGGTCTGAGGTCTTAGGGAAGGTCCGACTTCTATTAGTTTGCTAAGCAAACAGTATCAAAGTGCCCTCTACATAATTATCTTTATAACCATTGGTTAGTGCAGCTCTCAGTTGTCCTCAGAGGTGCTTCTTTTCCTGTAATTATGGTTTGTATAAATTCACAAAAGTTGCCAGAATGTAGCGAATAAGAGAATGTGGAGAGCTCAGCTTTAAATGGAGCATATATGTCCTACTCCTTTTTCCCAAGGATCATGGATTATCATAGGAGAAGGTGCAGAAAGATTATCAGAACCAGTGCATTCAGAGAATTCTGTTTTTGTTGTTGTTTTGCAAAAAAAAAAAAAAAAACAACAACAAAAACAAAAAAAGTGTATTCCAGACAGGATAGGACACATAAGAACCCAGAAAGTGTGCTTGCATGCACAAGACCTGTACAAGATCAAGCTAGTAAAAATTCCAGTGTGGATGAAGTGGCTGGGGAAATATTGATAGTTGTTGGCTACTGGTGTGGGAGAGTCAGTTTTCTTTGAGGACGTAGCCCTTGGTAAGTTGGCCACACTCCTGTGGATGGTCCCAGCACTAAATGGACTTAGTGAGTAGAAGGAGGAGGAGAAAGAGGAGGAGGAGGAGGAGGAAGAGGAGGAAGAAGAGGAGGAGGAAAAGAAAGAAGAGGAGAGGAGGAGGAGGAAGAAGAGGAAGAAGAAGAGGAAGAAGAAGAGGAGGAGGAGGAGGAAGAGGAGAAAGAAGAAGAAGAGGAAGAAGAGGAAGAAGAGGAGGAAGAAGAGGAAGAGGAAGAAGAGGAAGAAAAGGAAGAAGAAGAGGAGGAGGAGGAGGAAAAGAAAGGAGAGGAGGAGGAAGAAGAAGAGGAAGAAGAAGAGGAAGAAGAGGAAGAAGAAGAGGAAGAAGAGGAGGAAGAGGAAGAAGAGGAAGAAAAGAAGAAGAGGAGGAGGAAGAGGAAGAGGAGGAAAAGAAAGAAGAGGAGAGGAGGAGGAAGAAGAGGAAGAAGAGGAAGAAGAAGAGGAGGAGGAGGAGGAAGAGGAGGCAGAGGAGGAAAAGAAAGAAGAGGAGAGGAGGAGGAAGAAGAAGAAGAAAAGGAAGAAGAAGAAGAGGAAGAAGAAGAGGAAGAAGAGGAAAAGGAAGAAGAAGAAGACATGAATCTGGAGATAGGAGAATGGGATGGGATGAGTTGGAGTTACAGAGTGGGAATGGATTTGATCAAAGCACATCATACAGCTGTATAAAATTGTCAAATAAATTTTTAAAAATGAAGTTTTCATTTAAGTCAAATTTTAGGTAATTTAATCTCACACTATACTATAGTTTACTGCAATGCTAAGAACTTGTATAACAGAGATCTGTCCCCTAACGATGAGTCACTTCTCTTTCAAACAGTCCTCAAGACCCAAAATAATTAGGACAGCAGCTCAAAGTGTAGAAATGAGATTTTACATAAATCCAGATAATTAAGATGACTCAGTAGTTTTCCTGAGATCTCCAGACAGTTGCTTCATATATCCTCTTGGGGTCTATGCGAATGGCTGAATTCCCACGGCACCCATTGGAGAGTCCCAGCGTCTCTGAGAAGCTTCAAGTACTTCTCCCTGTGGTGTAGAATCAACTTCATTACTTAAGAAACAATGAGAGGACAGCAGTCCTCAGATCATTACATGCCCATCCTGTGAACACCACTGTGACCCACTAACACACCAGAAGCTACAGTGCACTACTACTTCTGTGAGAAATGTGTGTCTGAGTGCACAGCCAAGCTCTGAGGGACAAACATTACCGCCGCTGGGGAAGTATCACTCTGACCTAAATATGACTCAGCGCCTTCCATAGTGCTAATTTACTTAGTACTCTACCAAGTTGTTCTTTGTTTCCTACTAAGACAATTGTGTTGTTTGGCATGAGTGTGGTCTTGACTTTGCTAGGGAAGCAGAAGCCCTCTTATGGAGTCTTCATGATTATATTCATACTACAACTCCAAAGAACCTTCTAGATACCTGGCCTGGCTTCTTGATCTTGTTCTGGTCTGGTCTTTCTTCATGGTCCTTCTCATTCAGCTTGACCCGGAACATGCTAATGGGTGATGGCATCCTTCAGGTCATCTCCTGATCCTCCTGAGACACTGCTGTCTCGTGTAAAATGTAACAAGTGCTTGAAGCTGGTGTCCTGCTAATCCCCATGGATTTACACTAGAGTGTTCGAAATCTTTGCACTGAGCTCTACCGTGTCCAAATAGCATGATCATATCTTAGACTTGAAAATCATGGTGTACTTTTCTAAATCTCCAACTGTTTATCAATTTTATTTTCATTGGCATGCAAGGCCAGTACTAGTGCAGTGGTATTTTAAATGAAGGGAGGGACAGTTTCATTTCTTCTCTTAAGACTCATGCGTGTTCGACCACAAGACAGTAATCTATTATCGGTTCCATGGAAGCTAGTGAAAATGAAGTTGCAGTACCTCTCTGCCTTCATCAGTTCAGCAGCATAAACACCTAGCACATGGATTCTAAAGAAACTCAGACCCTCACATCTTTCTAACTTCTACGCCCCAGTGAGACTGTTTTTCTCTGGCTCCTGACCCATCTTCCTGATCTTCACTCAACTACACATCATCAAAGCTTCCACCTTACTGCCCGGAGTTGCCATATTCCAGTAAATCAGCGTTTCTGCTTGTTTCTCAGAGTTCTCTCTTAGTTCTTTCCTTTAATTGACACCTGGGTCTTCCCCTAGTGACTTTAAATCCCCCGCAGCCCTTTCAAGTCCGACTGCTCATTCTCTAATGTGCCTTATGGCTGGCAGGAGGGGACAGACTTCTCTGCTTCCTGCTGCTACTCCTTGATTGTAAGAGCCCCACTTTGGTCCTTTACGTTGTGAAGGAAACCTTTGACCTGCATCACCCCGCCCATTTTCCACTATTCTCTCTCCTGACCTGTGGGATCCCGCATGTCAAGTCTCCGCAACTGTTTTCTTATCCAGGGTAGCCTCCTCCCCTTATCTTTTCAAAAGTACATTTTTTTTTCAAGTGCCCTCAACTTTGTAACATCTGTCTGTTTTTCTTTATGATGCTTTTCACAACTGAGCCCATAGACACTATTGGGCACAGAACTTCCACATCAACCACCATTACTACAGTTAAGACTACCACCAGTACTATGGTTACTTCTGCCAGGTCCACTAAGCTGCTCTTACATGAATCACCACCATCATTTATTATTACTTGGATCAAAGTCTGTGCCAGTCCTGTGTTAAGTAAGCATTTCATATAAACTCACTTCTCTAATCTTTACAATCCTGTGCAGTATGTCCTGTTACTGTCTCCATATTAAATATCCCACCTGAGAGTCAGAAAGACTATTTGTAAATATTAGTATGCACCTATATGAGTTTTGGAAGTCCTTTTTATAACTCGGATCTGCTTCCCACCAAAGGGCAATTTCCTTATGGGAGTTTGTGTCTCATCTGTCTTCAGCTCACACACCCTCACTTGGTTAGTTGTCATCAATGAAAGTGGCTTGTTATAGTCAATGTATTTCTTTGAAGGTCGGTCACATACTGGAATTGTACCCAGAGCTGCAGATGCAGTGACAAACAAAACAAATAACTGACTCTCTAAAATTTATGCTAACACAATAAAAAGAGCTGATTACACATTTAATTACACCCAGGCATGCTTATATTTTGGGGACCAAGACAAGAGCACAAATAAAGGCCCACATACCATATGCCTGAGTGCTTAAAGCTAATAAACTGTCAAACAAAATATGTTCTGTTTTCCTTCCTTGACAATCATATTTCACAGAGACAAAACTTGAAAAATGTGAGTAAAATGTTGGCCTTTCCATGACTTTAAGTTGGCAAAATGACAAAAATGACTGAATTAATTGTTATTGCATATGTCTGGGCATCCTGCTGAAGAGCTGGAGATGAGTAATAAAATTAAGACATGCATAATTCATAAACTATCATAGATTCCATAAATTTTTTCACTGTAACAAAATCGCTAGTTTAATATAACTAGATGTTCATCTAATGGATATTTTGCTAAGATTGCTAGCTCAAGGGTTAAAATATTGAGATAAAATTATATATATTTAAAGGCTGGCAGGATTTGAGTTTGTTTTCATGAAAGTGAAAATTAAAGCTCAAAATTAAAAAAATTGTCCGATATTTTCAAAAACATTTATCTTTTAGTAGAAAGTGAAACTTAAAGGAAGGAGAAAAGGGAAAGGGGACAACTGGTTGTCAAGAAGGTGTAGTATTTCAGTTTTTCATGATGAAAGGTTTCTAGAGACATATTGCATAGCCAGGTACATTTAGTTCATGCTGCTCTACCACCCAGTTCTATGTATAAATTACTGAGATGGTTAATTCTATGTTACTGTCATCACAATAACAAATTCAGTTACGGTGATGGTTTGTATATGGTCAACCAAGGGAGTGGCACTATTAGAAGGTGTAGCTCTACTGGAGTAGGTGTGACCTTTTTGGAGGAAGTGTGCTATTTCCGGTGTGGGCTCTAAAACTCATCCTACCTGCCCGGAAGCCAGTATTCTGCTAGCAGCCTTCAGATGAAGATGTAGAACTCTTAGCTCCTCCTGCACCATGCCTGCCTGGATGCTGCCATGTTCCCACCTTGATGATAATGAGCTAAACCTCTGAACCTGTAAGCCAGCCCCAATTAAATACTGTTCTTTATAAGAGTTGCCTTGGTCATGGTGTCTGTTCACAGCAGTAAACCCTCGCTAAGCCAGCTCCCGATACAGATTGCTCCATCAGTAGTGTTTGCTGTGCAAACCTGAGAACCTTTGTATTCCTAATCCCCGTGCAAAAGCAGGAGGTGGAGGCAGGAGCATGGCGGCTGCTAACCTAGTTGAGTCAATGAATTCCAGGTTCCCTGAGAGACCTTGTCTCAAAAAATAAGGGAGAGAATGATTGAGGGCAAAACTTATCATTAACTTGTACATGTGTGTGCACACACATGTACTTGCACCACATGCATATATGTACCATACACAAGTACTCAGCACACAAATATTACACACACACACATTTAAATACATATATTTACTTTAAAAATATTTGAGATGATATTGCAAAATTAAAAGTCAAAATACAAGTAATTTTAAATTTTAAATATAAAAAAGTAAAGAATTATTAACACGAAGGCTAGACATTTGTTTCTTTATGAAGCATCCATCGCAATTTTATCACATAAACTGTTCACCCTTCTAGTGCTGAATGTGTCCACAGCTGCTGGTGAAGTACACAGCCCCACGGACTAAGGCAGCATGCCCACTCATGCGCATGCAAGCATGCACATTTCAAGTGTACCCATTAGCAACCACGCGTCAGGTTAGGAGAGCCACGCTAATGTGGAAATACTAGAGGAAGAGTCGCAGCAACGCGCGCGGACACCTGGCTCCTGGCTCCACCGGGTGATGGTGTTTTGATATCCACTGCATTCATGCTTTCAGAGAGGAAGGATTTGACAAGTTAATTAATTTGTCTTTCTCGGCTTAAGTGGCTTCGTTAATGAGATTCTCTCTGTTCTAAGTGGAGTCCACCACCTGTATCTCCCATCATGGAGTAGGACACTTCAGAGGTCGTCGGGGCATTTGGATGCGGTCATCACTTTTAAAGTTTACTCTAGGAACTGAAGAAGGGTAACGAATGTCTGGGGTTTAGACACGTCTTTCAGGAGAAGGGAGTTTAATCATATGTTAACATTGACTGTAAGATACATAGGACGACAGGAAGAGAGGAGCCATGAGGGGATTGAAGGAGAGACTGAAGGAATCGTTATAACTATATTTTGATTAAAAACAATTCAAGGAAACAACGAAGACTCAAAAGGGGCCTATGTGAACTCTAGGTAAGTGAGCATTAGCATTTCCTGTCTTTCCCATCTCTGCCTTTCCCTTCTCCTTGGGGTCTCACTTCCTGGGGTTTCAGAGCTTCCCAACTGGAGCCTATTCTGTGGCAGCCTCGCTAGTTGAGGTCATGTGGTTTCTTCCCGTTTCTTTCCTTTCTCCTCACTCCACTGTTACTTCTGGGCACCTTTTGTGATTCAACTATGTGATCTGCTTTCTTGTAAGCAATGGAATAAATTCCCCTTGCCTCGGGAAGAGGAGACCAGAGCAGAGTGATTCCTACATAACTCTCTCAGGTTTCATTGTCCTTTCTGGATTCAACATCTTTTCCTCCCAGACGATCAACTCTAATTCAAGAATATATGGTAGACATTAGCATCTTCAAAAACGTACGTTGTAAGTGTTATGATTGTGAATTTGTTTAGTCCAATATGAGTACTCTTTCCTTCTGTTAGCTACTCCTACCTACCAAACAAATCCTCCACGACTTGGTCTTATTGCAGTCTAATTTTCAAGGGTAACAATATTTAAAAATAGTTAAGCCAGGAATAATAGCACACATTAATAATTGTACCCCTGTAGAAGTCAAGGCAAGAGATTGAGGAATGGTTCAAGGCCAGCCATAGATACATAGTGAGTGCAAAGCCAGACTAGGCTGCAGGAACCCCTATCTCAGAAGACCAAAGGGTAGTAGAGGGGGGTTAATCTTTAGTGAACCTTTGTATTTTGATTCATAAATTTGATAAACAGCATATTGAGCCATTCGGACAATCACATGTAACATGTTCTTTAAAGTCATTTAAAGTCAGGTGTTGTAACAAATCCTACTTTATGTGCTAGTAATCTTTCATGAAAGCAATATTAGGGACTTTTGAAAACTCCTTCTAAGGAAGGCAAGAAAACTAAAACCCTTATAAAAGACAATTAAAGCTAATTTCCATAGACACTTTTCAAAGTTAAATAGTTGAGACACCTTACATTTTTCTCATAATTCTAAAAATAATTAGATCACAATGTTGATTAATTTCTTGTCACATTTAATTTTTTGGACAAAAGCGCGTGCGCACACACACACACACACACACA
>JADRCC010327762.1:0-17814 GCA_019843855.1 Hylomyscus alleni | reverse complement strand
CCCCCCCCCAAGAGGCCTATAGGGAGTGCCACTATTAGGAGGTGTGGCCTTGTTGAGTAGGTGTGGGAGATGGGCTTTGAGGTCTCAGAAGCTCAAGGCAGGCCTAGTGGCTCAGTCTTCCTGCTGCCTGCTGATCCAGATGTAGAACTCTCAGCCCCTTCCCCAGCATTATGCCCATGTACATACTACCATGCTTCCTGCTGTTATAGTAAGGGACAGAACCTCTGACCTGTAAGCCAGCCCCAGTGAAATGTTTTCCTTTATAAGAGTTGCCATGGTCATGGTCTCTCTTCACAGCAATAGACCCCTCGCCAAGACAGTTTCTGAGTAGATAAGATTACAACCCGGTGTTGTCATGCCTTGTCCAAAAAGTATTCATTCTTCAGCAACTCCTTATTAGAGAGGTTAATTATGATATATATTCCAAGGACAAAAATGTAAATAATCTAGCTTTAGAGTATTTGCCTATCATCCAAAAACACTTAGGTTTGATCAAAAACAAAAACAAACAAAAAACCACCACCACCACTAAAATCCTGGTTTTAGTCTTTAATGAGACAGCCATAAAGCCAACAGGGAGGTGGAGGTGATGTGGGGAAGCCCAGTATACTTAGAATCACAGCACTAGGGAGGTGGAGGCAGGAGGATTCAAAATTCAAGGTTTTCTGTTACATAGACTGTTGGTGGACTGCCTGAGGCCTATGGTGTAGGGTTGTTAAACCTGGAAAAGCACGATTTAGTTCTGAAATACAGGCGCAGAGTCTAGTAAAAGTTGTTTCTAAAATACGAAGGATGATAAGACTTTTTTGAGAAAGAACTTTTTGTTGTCCATTTCCATAATCTGTACTTCACCTTGAAGAACATGCACCTCAATGTCTAACCCTGAACGGTAAGTGGGGCTCAGGCCTGACTCAGCACTAAGAGCGCAGCCGCTCCTCCAGAGGGCTAACCTTTACATCCCTACACCTGCACCTGGCTGGGCAGGAGGCACACTTTTTTTGTTTTTTAGATTTATCTTATTTTTGGCCAGGCAGTGGTGGCACATGGCTTTAATCCCAGCACTCAGGAGGCAGAGGTGGGTGGAACCATGTCTTGAAAAACCAAAAAAAAAAAAAAAAAGGAAAGAAAGAAGCTAAAGCTCAGTAGGGGTGGGGGCAGCAGTTTGAGAGGGAAGGAGGGGTGAGCTGGCTAGCCTGGTACCCTCATCATCCATTTTCCACCTCCTGAGCTACTGCTCCCTCTTGTGTTTGTTCTGCTTTTTGTTACCTTGATGAACAACTTCTGTTAGCCACACCACTAGAGAAAGCCGCTCCCCTCCTTTAGCCATCATTAACTGTCTGTGGCTCCTCGGTGTACATTCCCTTCTTGTTGTTTAGAGATAGGGTTTCATTGTGTAGTTCTGGCTGGCCTTATGTAGACCAGTGGCCTTGAAATCACAGATCTACCTGCCTCTTGAGTGCTGAAATTAAAGGTGTCCTACCACTACCTCCATTATTTTTTATATATATTAAGCATATTTACCCTTGCAGATTTAACTCACATTCTTTCACTCATTTCATAGACATCCTTCTTCTCCCTGCTGCATATACTGTGCCCAAGCCCCTTTTCCAAGTGTAACGCCTTCTGAACAATTGTTATTTGACATTGAGCACACATCAGCTGACGTATCACTCACAAATGCTTATCGTATCCTGTATTTGGTTGAGATAGCATAATTAACGTAGTGATCCGAAAGTTTCCCAGCCCCATAGGCCATCCTTGAGAGCCAAGACAGGTCTCCGTGTAACTAGCCTATTTGTGTGGCTTGCCACAAATGCCAGGTAAGAAGCACCACCTGGACTTGAAATGTTCCTAGGGAGCTCTCATCCAGCACTGATGGTGGAACCGATCACAAGCACAGTACAAGTGTTAGTGTTGAGAGGCAAAGTAGTAGGTGGTTATACTGACCTGCTCAGGTGTTCATAAGAAGAGACAGAATGCAGTTGCCCCACAGTGCAGGTACATGTCTGTTACCTTCAGGCTGATCCACTAGACTTACATCTTGAGTGGTCAGTGAGAAGAATAGCTTTCAGGCCAGGCACAGTGGCTTGGTGCCCCATGTCCACTTCTTCCGAGTGGTAATCAGGCCCATTGCACACCAAGCGGGACTGGAAGGAAAGCTCAGCTGGTCCTGAGACCCTTGTAGTACAGGGTCTCAGCTGGCTCTGAGTATGCAGGCAGCAAATGCACCGGAATAGCTTTGGAGAACTGGCTCTTTTATTGGGCTGGGGAGAGAAGGGTATTTATGCCCCTGGGGAGGTGGCCAGGGTCTCTGAGGCAAGGTTCGTGTGGCCATATACCACTGGCCAGGGCAGGCGTTCTGGAAGATGCTTTATCTATATATACTCAGGGGCTGGATAGTGGACGGTGGGGGGAACAACACTGGACGACCTTATAAGATCAGACAAGGAGTGAAGCCTGATAACGGTCAGGGTGATAATTTCTGACCTAGGGTTGATGGTAGGGGAGCCAGTTTTACAGTGCCAGGTTAGGAGCAGGGAGGTAACCAATTCCTGCTGATCTCACCTTTAAGGTATCCAGGGTTGAAACTTCCTCCACACTTGTTCCATAGTGCTGGACTATTGCGGTCCCCCAGTGGCTAGCACGCAGTTATAATCCTAGCACTCAAGAGACTAGCAAGAGGAGTACTGGGATTCCATGCCAGCAAGGGCTACACAGCAAGGTCCTGACTCAACCTCCTCACTAGCCCCACCCCAAGTACTTTTCAGGCTAAGGAGATGATGGCTCAGCAGATAACGTTGCTGCACAGCCTAAGAACCTGAGTTTAGATCCTCAGAATCTAAATAAAATAAAAGCAGGACCCAGAACCCTGCGTGTCACAGCCTAAGAACCTGAGTTTAGATCCTCAGAATCTGAATAAAAGCAGGGCCCAGGACCCAGTACCCTTGCGTGTCATAGGGAAGAGGAGTGTGGGGTGGGGACCAGAGAATCCCAGGAAGCTGGTAGGCCAGCTTATATTGTATAAGCCTGGCTTATACAATAGTGAACAGAAGAAAGTCTGTCTTAAACAAGGTGAACTGTCCCCGAGAGCATCTCCGATAGCCACACAGAAGAAGGGGCTGTCATAGACCACTCACTGATGGCTCTGACACTCATATCAACACTTGGGAGCCAACTGATCCAAACTAGCCTGAGACAGACAGACAGACAGACAGACATAGCAGACCCTGTCTGAGACAGACAGACAGACAGAGCAAGACTTGTCTAAGACAGACAGACAGATATAGCAAGACCCTGTCTGAGACAGACAGACAGACAGATATAGTAAGACTCTGTCACAGACAGACAGACAGATAGAGCCAGACCTGTCTGAGACAGATAGAGCAGACCCTGTCTGAGACAGACAGATAGAGCAAACCCTGTCTCTGCAACAGTAAAAATCACTAAGGATCTCAAACGAGATTTTATTTATGTGAATAAGGTCTATTAATGTATACTGCTACAGAAATTAAAAATTTTTAAATATACATTTAATACTTAAAATAATTATGAGCTTGCTACATGGTAATTTAACATCTTGTAAAAATAATTTTTTCCAAACTAAAAAGAAGAGTAACTTGATAGCTTTGTGTGTCTGCTTGCTGTCTGGAAATTCTGTTCTCATATCAGCTCTGTATTCATTGATCACAGTAGGATATGCCATGTAGTTGTGTAGGTTCATTGTATACTCATGGGAGAAAAGATTGTCACAGAGTCATGGAAGTGTTATGAAGACAGTTTTGACTTTACAGACCTTGTGAAGGGTACAAATTCTGGGTCAGTAAGATGGCTCATTGGATAAAGGCACTTGCCTCCAAGTCTGTCTGTTCTGATCTCTGGGACTCACATGGTCAAAGGAGAAAACTTCCATACACTAATAAATAAAATAAAGTCACTTTTTTAAAAGTCCTTGTTTTGACCAGGCTGTGGTGGTGCATGCCTTTAATCCCAGCACTCAGGAGGCAGAGGCAAGTGGATCTCTGTGAATTGGGGCCAGTCTGGTCTACAGAGTGAGTTTGGGGACAGCCAGGGCAAAACAGAGAAACCATGTCTGGAAAAACAAAACAAACAAAAAGTATATGTAAGTGTACTTACTGTGTGTGAGGGTGACCATGGAGACCAAAAGAGTGTGTCAGATCCCCTGGAGCTGGAGTCGCAGGTGTCTACAAGCCACTCAGTATGGTGCTAGGAAATGAACTTGGATCCTCTGGAAGAGCAAACAGCAAGTGCTCTTGGTTTTGATACAGGATCTCACTGACTTGGAAACTGACCAGTAGGCTAGGCAGCTGGCTAGAAAGCCCTAGAGATCTGACGGTCTCTGCCTCCCCAGTGCCGGGCTTACAGGTGTGCACCACCACACTAGTCGTTGGTTTGTTTCTCTTTAATATAGGTCAGAGGATCTTCGCACATGCAAAGCAATCGCTTTACTGAATGCACTATCTCCCCAGCCACAAGCTTCTCTCCCTCTCCCTACCCCCTCTCCTCTCTTTCTCAAAAACAGGGTCTGAGCTGTTTGGCTTTGGAACTTGTTATGTAGACTAGGCTGGCCTCATGGTTTTTCACTGAACTCTGAACTAATGAGGATAAGAAATGAACTGTGTTTGCTCTAGGATAGGAATGTTAGGCCATTCCAAGGTCAGATGACAACAATGATAAGAACCCTAGCTTCACCTGTGAGCAAAGCACAGCCTTGTTGCTTGGCCCTGCTGAGGGTGCTAGTTAGAACCCAGACTGAGACAATGTGTGAGACAGTAGCTATGCCGGGAGCACAGGATCATCATGAGGTTACAGGCACCAACATCAGAGTCTCACTTAAGCCCAGGTTGCTCATCTTACTGTATAGCTAGAGGTGAACCCTGAACCCCTGTTCTTCTGCATTCTCCTCCCGTGTGCTGGATTACAGGCAGTACTGAGGATCAAGCCCAGGGTTTTATACTTAATAGGCACACTGTTTTACCAATAGAACTCTGTCTATCCTGGGTTCGTTAAAGGCTACTATTGATGCTTACTAAGACAATCCTGTGGAGTGATGTGGAGGGAAAGGGCACTTGTTGTGAGCCATCACATGCTTGCTGGGAATTCAGGACCTTTGCTTGCTCCAGCCCCGCTCTCTCCAGCCCAAAGATCTATTTATTATTTTATGTTAAGTACACTGTAGCTGTCTTTCAACAAACTAGAAGAGGGCGTCAGATCTCACTATGGATGGTTGTGAGCCACCATGTGGTTGCTGGGATTTGAACTCAGGACCTCTGGAAGAGCAGTCAGTGCTCTTAACCACTGAGCCATCTCACCAGCCCCTATCATCCTCTATTCAATCCCTAGGACATGACTGATGAACCCTTATTCCTACAAGTTGTCATCTGACCCTCCCTCATACATGTGCCATAGCACAGGAGTATATCTTCCTAACACACACACACACACACACACACACACACACACACACACACCACACACACACACACACTAAATAAATGTAAAAGAAAAATTTTTTAAAAACATTTTGAGCTGCTTTTGGGAGTAAAGGACTTTAATTCCAGCAGAGACAAAAGCAGATGGATCTCTGTGGTTTTGAGACCAGTCTAGTATACATAATTTCAGGGCAGCCAGGGACACATAGGGAGACCCTACCTCAAAAACAACAACCATAAAACCTTTGTTCAGATAAAGAGATGGCTGAGCACTCACTGTTGCTCTTCCAGAGGAGCCAACTGGGTTCTTAGCATCTGTGCTGGACAACTCAAGGCCTCGTGTGACTCTAGTTCCAGGGGAATCAGATACATCTGGCTTCCATGCCACATAATTAAAAATAACAAATGTTTTAAAATAAGTAAATAATAAAATAGCCATTGACTGATGTTCCCTGGTTCTGTAGACATTTGGCTTCCTTAGGGTCTCTGTTGGCAGCGTTTGTCTAACTCCGGGGCTGAACTTTATTCACCTTCAAGTGCTTCTGGGTTGGGGGATGGACTTGGGTAAGAGCTAGGATTAGGAATCACAAGACTGTTTTCTGCTTTTTGGATCTTTAGACACTTTATGGTTAAGAGGGTATGACAGGGAATCGTTTGGTCTCTGATATGGTGTGTGGCTTCAAAAAACAACCAAATGACTGCCTTGATTACCCTTTTGAATGCTTTTTTTTTTTTTTTTTTTTTTGGTTTTTCGAGACAGGGTTTCTCTGTGTAGCCCTGGCTGTCCTGGAACTCACTCTGTAGACCAGGCTGACCTCGAACTCAGAAATCTGCCTGCCTCTGCCTCCCAAGTGCTGGGATTAAAGGCGTGCGCCACCACCGCCCGACTTGAATGCTTTTCAACCCCAGATCCAAACAGATCCAGTAGAGCAAGAACAGGTTTCTCTGGACCAGTTAGTTACCTGATAATCAATGAATATCATTGTTAGAGTTTCTGTTACTGTGATAAAACACTAGAACCAATAGCAACTTGGGCAGGAAAGGATTTATTTCAGCTTACACTTATACTTCACAGCACTGAGGGAAGTCAGGGCAGGAGCTCAGGGACCCTGAGGTAGGAAGTGATGCAGAGGCCATGGAGGAGTGCTGCTTACTTGTTCACAGAACCTTATTAAATAAAAATATTGTCTAGTAAAAAAAAAAAATTAGCCAGGCGGTGGTGGCGCACGCCTTTAATCCCAGTACTTGGGAGGCAGAGGCAGGCGGATTTCTGAGTTCGAGGCCAGTCTGGTCTACAGAGTGAGTTCCAGGACAGCCAGGGCTACACAGAGAAGCCCTGTCTGGAAAAAAAAAAAAAAAAAAAAAAAAACAACAACAACAAAAACTGTCTAGTATTTGTGTTTATAAGGACTTTGAATATAAGTCAGAGGTTAAAATATTAGCAAATAGTAATATAGCAGCACTAGCTTGGAAGTGAGTGTTCACCACCTATGTAGAGAATGTTCACCACCTATGTAGAGAGAGCCGGTTATAGGTGGAGCTGAGTCTTTACTCTAAGTGTTATCTATTAGAGTTTTCATAAAAGATATAACTGCTTCTTTTATTTTTCGAGACAGGGTTTCTCTGTGTAGCCCTGGCTGTCCTGGAACTCACTCTGTAGACTAGGCTGGCCTCGAAATCAGAAATCTGCCTGCTTCTGCCTCCCAAGTGCTGGGATTAAAGGCATGTGCCACCACTGCCTGGCATATAACTGCTTCTTTATAGAAGAATATAATGAAGTTACATATTCTTAATCCTCAAAAATAATAAATGCTGAACTGGGGACTTAGTGCTGAGCCAGGGAGAGAACGCGGCAGGTAAGGGTCTTGTCTTAAGGGCTTTTGTCGACTTCCCAGAGTCCACATAGAGTTGAGTAGGGCAAGCACTTCTGCAATCCCACTTGTTCCTGCAGTGGGCTGGAGGAGCTCACAGGGCAGCTGTATGCACACAGAGCAGCAAGCATCAAAGGGACTCTGTCTCAAATAAAGTTGTCTCTAACCTCCAAGTGTGCTCTGGCACACATGCACACACATGCACATGCATCATACATAGACCAAAGTGAAGAGGAAAAACAGTACAGTCTCCATTCTGTCTCTTCAACACACATGGTACACCTATATGCATGCAGGCAAAACATGCAGACACATAAAATTACGTAAGTAAATCTAAAAAGAAAGAGAACATCTGGCCCCAGGTGTTGCATGAAAAACATTTGAGGATGATTCAATCCCCAGCAATAAAACAAAAGTGACCTGGGGCTTAAGAGCTGGCTCCGTGGTAAGAGAACTAGCTGCCCTTCGAGAAGACCCAGGTTTGATTCCCAGCACCTACATGAAACTCAGATCTATCTCTAACTACTGGTCCAGGGGTTTTAATCCATCTTCTGACCTTCTTAGGTACTGCATGCACACGATACACTAACATTCAGGCAACACACATACATACAATCTTTAATTTAAAAAAAATATCAAAAAACCCCCACCATTACTCCCCAGGAACTAAATTGAGATGGAAGTCTCTCTTTGTATTAGGGGCTAGCCTCAAGTGTTCAATTCTCTGCCTCGGCCTCCCCAAGTATGGGACCATGTGTATGTGCTACCACACCTGGCTTGGTCTTCTGATATGAGGAAAGAGATATTATTAACTTCACTTGTGACAGTATTTCACATGCATTGTCTTTATTATCATTGTTATTTGTGTCTGGGAAACACTGTCTTATTATGTAGCCATGGCTGGGCTGGAACTTAAAGAGATCCAGCCACCCTCTGCCTGTCTTGAAATTAAAGGCATGCCCAACCACACTACGCCCAATCCATCATTGTTTTGTTTTGCTTTTGCTTTTGCTTTTGCTTTTTTGAGATAGGATGTATTTTGTAGCTGTAGCTATCCAGGAAATCATTCTAGACCAGGCTAGCCTCGAACTCAGAGATTCTCCTACCTTTGCCTCCCAAGTGCACCACCACCTCCCAGCCAAACCTAACCTTTTCCTTTTTTTTTTTTTTCTCTCGAGACAAGGCTTCTCTGTGTAGCCTTGGCTGTCCTGGAGCTCACTCTGTAGACCAGGCTGGCCTCAAACTCAGAAATCCGCCTGCCTCTGCCTCACAAGCGCTGGGAATAAAGGCGTCCACCACCGCCCGTCTTCAAGCCTGACCTTTTCGAGTGAGTCAGTGGTAGACTATGAAACCGAATAACAGATTGCTGGTCCTAGGCTGGTGTTTCCACTTTTTCTCACATTAATATACTAATCAGGACCCCTTCGTCATACTTAGCAAACTATATTTAGATTTTCTCTGTTACAGATTTATTGCCAAACCCTGTGCACTCCGTGTTGGCATTGAGGACAGTGTTCTCTATCAGGTCGAATCCAATGACACCCTTGAGAAGGTGTTCCTATCTGTCACTAAGGTAAGTAAACAGGATGAAGGCCACAGGCAGGGTGCTCCATAGGTGAGGAAACGGCACATGTAAGAAAGGTAGTGTGGTGGTTTGAATAGGTATGGCCCCCATAGACTCATGTGTTTGAATGCTTGGCTAATCGAGAGTAGCACTAATAGGAGGTGCAGCCTTGTTAAAAGAAGCATGTCACTGTGCAGGTGGGTTTTGAGGCAGTATATCTCTGGCTGCCTCCACCACCACGTCTGCCTGGATGCTGCCATGCTTCCCACCTTGATGATAATGGACTGAACCTCTGCAACTCTAATCCAGCCCCAAGTAAATGTTGTTCTTTATAAGAGTTGCCTTGGTCAGGGTGTCTCTTCCCAGCAGTAAAACCCTAAGGCAGAAGTTGGTACCAGGGACTGGGGTATTGCTGTGATAGGCCTAACCAAGCTTCTGTTTGGCGGTGTGTGGATTTTGGTACTTTTGAAAACAGTGGAATGCTTTAACTGGGGCTTTAATGGCCATCCTAGTAGAAGCATGGATGACAGCGGTGCTGAGGGGGATTTGAACTCTGGGGGCCTGGCTCAAGGGGTTTCAGAGGAGAAGAGTTCAAGTATGTTGCCCAGAGATCATTCTTGTGATGTTTGTAAATGTGGCTACTTTTTGTCCTCATCTGAAGACTCTTCCTAGGCTAAGGAGAAGAGATTTAGATTAATTGCATTGACAAAGGAAATATCAAAACTGCCTAGCATAGACTCTGTCCTATGATACACTCTTTTTTTTTTTTTTTTTTTCCGAGACAGGGTTTCTCAGTATATCCCTGGCTGTCCTGGAACTCACTCTGTAGACCAGTAGACCAGGCTGGCCTCAAACTCAGAAATCTGCCTGTCTCTGCCTCCCAAGTGCTGGGATTAAAGGCATGCACCACCACTGCCTGGCTCTGTGGTACACTGTTATGAAGAGTGTTTTGATCAAGTGTAGCAAGCTTAGGGGATAAAAAAGGATGGTTCAAGGATTAAAGGGGCACCAGGAAGTAGAATGTAGCTAACTCTGTGTTTAAGGATATTAAATGGAATGAAGGGAGTGGTGACCTCGGGTCAGGATCCCACCTAGCTAAACTTACTGTTTATGTGTTTGCAGTTGAACAAAGGATAGTTCTATCATGTTAGGTATTATTACGACCTGGTTATTGTTTTCATTTGGACATAAGGAGATATGATTGTGTACCAAAGTGACAAGGGATAGACAGTGATGGCTAATCTCAGTTTCCAGCTTAACTATATCTGGAATGAACTACAATCGAGAATTTATAAAGATCTTGTGTAAGGAATTAGGGGAAGGTTAGGTCTGGGCATGGTAGTACATACCTTTAATCCCAGGAGACGGAGGCAAGCAGATTTCTGGGTTCAAGGATAGCCTGGTACAGATCGAGATCCAAGTAAAGAAAAGCTTAGGTCCGGGCCGGATGCTACACACCTTCAATCCCAGCACTCAGGAGACAAGCATGCAGATCTCTGAGTTCAAAGTCAGCCTACAGAGCAAGCTCCATGACAGCCAGGCTTAGGCATTGGGGGAGCTGGGAAACAGAAAGCTGATGATACGTAATAGAACAAGGAGACCATGTTCCAGCTCCTGCAAGCAGCAGAACTCAGCAGCTTCAGCCACATGACCCTGGCTTTGAAATCAAGAATAGAAGGGACTACTGGGACAGTTGATGCTGGTTAGCTGGAGCTAAGAAATTAGCAGTGATTAAGAAGAGATCAGCATCACTGAAGTGAAATCTTCTGGAAAGTATTTTCTGAGCTCTATTCCAGAGGTAGATCTTGTTGCTTGCAGCTAGAATTGGTAATACATAAGAGTCACCCAAGTGGACTGATTTTGAAGGCATGTGGGGGAGTCATGGAGAGCAGCTGAGGCTTGGCACTGTGAGAAGCCAGGAAAGGTGAAGGTGTAACTTCAGTAGCAGCTGAAGTTGAAGCTTAGCACTGTGAAGAGAGCCTCTGTGAGGCTATTGGTGAAAGTGCAGCCTAATTACAGTGGAAGACCCCAGCCTGTTGGAGATGCCAGTACCAAGGGATGATCACCAAGAACAGCAGCAGCAGTGGAATAGAGCCAGCCAGAGCCTAGAGTGCTACAGACGGCAGAGCTGGAGAGGTGACCCAAGCCCTTTGGAGGAGCCCAGATCAGTGTGGATCCCAGACATTGGAGCAAGAAACTGTAAAGTTGAAGTTGCCTTGGGGACTCCAAGATGTTAGAGGTGCCAGAGCCATGGGAGACCTGCAGAGGGAAGCTGCTCACAGGGAGTGGAAGCAGCCCAGGAGAGAGGATTTGAACTTCAGCCATGAAGCTGCAGAGTGTGGCGTTTACCAGGCTGGTTTTTAGTTTGCTTTGGTCTGCTATTTCCTCTCTGCTCTCTTCCCTACAGTTTGGAACAGGAATGGATGTCCTGTGCCTCACGGACATATGTGCTGAATGGATGTGATCTGGTTTTGATTTTGATTTTAAACTTTGTACTTTTAAGCATTTCTGAGACTGTGATAGACTATGGGGACTTTTGAAATTGGACTAAATAAATGTATTTCGCATCATGCTATAGCTTTAAGCCTATGGGGCCAAGGAGTGGAATGTGATAGTCTGAATAGGTGTGGCTCCTGTAGACTCTCGTGTTTGAATGCTTGGCCCATGGGGACTGGCACAAATAGGAGGTGTGGCCTTATTGAAGAAGGTGTAGCCGTATTAGAGGAAGTATGGTGTTAGAGGAAGTGTGTCACTGTGTAGGTGGGCTTTGAGGTAATATATATGCTCAAGCTCTGCCCAGTGTGAAACACAGTAGTCCCCTTCTGGATGTCAAGATGGGATCAAGATGTAAAATTCTTGGCTCCTCTGGCAACATGGCTGCCTTCATGCTGCCAGGTTCCCACCGTGATAATAATAAACGGAACTTCTGCAACTGCAAGCTAGACCCAAGTAAATGTCCTTTATATAAGAGTTACCTTAGCCGGGCAGTGGTGGCGCACGCCTTTAATCCCAGCACTTGGGAGGCAGAGGCAGGCGGATTTCTGAGTTCGAGGCCAGCCTGGTCTACAGAGTGAGTTCCAGGACAGCCAGGGCTATACAGAGAAACCCTGTCTCAAAAAAACAAAGATAAGCAGGGGTGACTCTCGACACCTAGGTGGTCTCTCCTGTCTGTAGAAAAGGTTAGCCCCTTGGGATACCTACCTTTCAGCCAGCATCTCTGAACTGTAACACCTTAGGTCTCACTCCTCCTTAGCATTGCCTCCACTCCTCTCCCTAAACACACAGTATGTCTTTTCTTCACTTTTTCTTGCTTCAGCTTTTTGTTTGTTTGTTTGTTTGTTTGTTTTGAGACAGGGTTTTTCTGTGTAGCCCTGGCTGTCCTGGAACCCACTCTGTAGACCAGCTGGCCTCCAACTCAGAAATCCTCCTGCTTCTGCCTCCCAAGTGCTGGGATTAAAGGCGTGCACCACCACCGCCTGGCACAACAAGTGTTAACCAATGAGCCATTTCTTTTTTTTTTTAAAGATTTATTTTATTTTATGTGTATGAGTACACTGTAGCTGTACAGATGGCCATGAACCATCATGTGTGTGGCTGCTGGGAATTGAACTCAAGACCTCTTCCGGCCAGCTCACTCCAGCATAATTCACTGTTGCTGTTTTTCAGAAGTAGCCAGAAGAGGGCATCTGATCTCATTACAGGTGGTTGTGAGCCACCATGTGGTTGCTGGGATCCGAACTCAGGACCTTCGGAAGAGCAGTCAGGGCTTCTACCCACTGAGCCATCTCGCCAGCCCCCAATGAGCCATTTCTGCAGTCTGTTTGATTGTGTGTGTGTGTGTGTGTGTGTGTGTTTGTGTGTGTGTGTGTGTGTGTGTGTGTTTAATGGAAATGTAATTTTTTTTTTGCCTTTTTAAAAAAAAGATTTGTTTATTTATTTTATGTATATTACTATACTCTAGCTGTACAGATGGTTGTGAGCCTTCATGTGGTTGTTGGGAATTGACTTTAGAACCTCTGCTGGCTCTGGTCAACCCCTCTTGCTCAGTCCCTGCTCAATCCAGCCCAAAGATTTATTTACTATTATAAATAAGTACACTGTTGCTGTCTTCAGACACACCAGAAAAGGGCGTCAGATCTCATTACGGGTGGTTGTGAGCCAGTATATGGTTGCTGGGATTTGAACTCAGGATCTTCAGAAAAGCAGTCCCTTCTCCTTACTGCTGAGCCATTTTACCAGCCCCAAAAATGTAATTAATAATGAAAGTGTGTGCTAAGTAAAGCTTAGTTGCTTTGGAACTGCCATTCCATTCTAACTGTATGGGAGTTCCCCAAGACGTATAGAGTTTGACTTCTGTGTGTTGTTTTAATTAAGCTAATTAGAATTAAATGGCTTTAGTAACATGATCTAGAGATGAAGCATGGAAAGCTGTATAGGAGCGCTTGAGCCACTGTGGTTGTCTCCTTTGCCACTCGGCTAGTAAGAGGGATCTCATTGGGGAACTGTGGAGAAGGCATGTTCTGACTCTGCTCATGCATGTGCAGTATCCTGATGAGAAAAGGCTGAAGGGCCTCTCAAAGCAACTGGACTGGGATGTTCGAAAAATCCAATGCTGGTTTCGACATCGGAGAAATCAGGACAAGCCTCCAACGCTCACTAAATTCTGCGAAAGCATGTATGTCTCAGCGGGGAGCATGTGAGAAGGGGGGACTCAGCTGATTGTTTTGGGAAATCAGTTTACTGTTAGGATAGTAATGTCTGACTCTAGTGCTCTAGATTAAAAAGCCACGGGACAATGGAAATGGAGCTTATATCCTGGTGCTTCTCAACCAGGTCTCCTAGGTGAACCAGTAACCCCAGTCGGAAAGGACAGAACTGGAAACCTGCTCACATGTATCCCCCAGTCGTACTTGCCACTAAGGCCAGATGGATCCATTCTGTTCCTTCTTTGGAAATAGATTGAGCTAGGTGTAGTGACTCATAACCTTTAATCTCTAGCATTTGGAGACTGGCACGTGGATCTCCAGTTCAAGGCCAGCCTGGTCTGTATAATCCAAACTCCAGGTCAGCGTGGTTACATAGTGAGACCCTGCCTGCCTGCCTTTTCTTAAAGTGGCTGCAGAGTTGGCTCAGTAGTTAAGTGCTTTACTCTAACAGAGGAAGAAAGCTTATTCTCAGCACCCACATCGGGAGCTCCAGGTCCAGGAGGTCTGAAGCCTCTGGCCTCACACACGTGCACGAGCACACACGCGAGTGCACACACACACACACACTCACACGTACAAGCAGATACCTGCGGGTTTTTTTGTTTGCTTGTTTTTTGTTTTTTTCGAGACAGGGTTTCTCTGTATAGCCTTGGCTATCCTGGAACTCTGTAGACTAGGCTGGCCTTGAACTCAGAAATCTGCCTGACTCTGCCTCCCAAGTGCTAAAATTACAATATGTGCTACCACTGCCTGGCATGCACTTTAAAAGTTAATGATGCAGTATATCTGTGTTTTAAAAAGCCCATTTACACTTTCGTGGGAAGTTTTCCTTTGCTAAGGACTGTTGTACTTGAAATCAAGATTTTTAATTCTCTAGAAATGGCTGTTAGTCACTGACATGCAATTTAAAAATTGGGTACTGTGAAGAGTCTAATAGGAAAGTGTATTCTTTGTGGGGCCAAGGTTCAAAGCCAGTGCTGGCTTTTTAGAGATCAGTTTTGTCTCAGTATACTATCATGATTTCCCCCCTTGGAGTGGACATTTGTGTAACCTCTATTCTTTGCTCACCCAGGTGGAGATTCACTTTTTATTTATTTACCTTCTGCTACGGAGTCAGATTTCTCTGGTCGGTGAGTCTGAACTCTCTCTGTCCTCTCACTGGGTTTAGTCATGGCAAGATGCCTGGATTCTAGAAGAGGACATTACATATCTTCAGCCATTTCTATCTCTTTTCTGAGGTAAGGCTGCTCTTGAGCCTCTGTTCACTGGGATTGCAGGTGTGTGCCAGCACCTGTAGAGGTCAGCATTTTTCCTTAAGTTTTCTATTGTCTTGCCCAGTGCAGTTTATATACGAATAAACATCTTCTACCTTGGGTTTCACTTTACTAATTTCAAGACCCTACTGTTTCCTCTAAATACCCTTAGTAATTAAGTCTGAAGAGTACATAATGACTTAGAGAGCACTGGGAAGATGGCGGCTCTAATGAGAGGGAATGAGGTTGCAGACCATTTGGTTTATTCTGAGATGTCGTCTCTGTGTAGCCCTGGCTGGCCTGGAACTAAGTGATTCACATGCTTCTCCCTCCAGAGCACTGGGATTAAAAGTGTGGCCTACCATGCATGTCTCACCTTAGTTTTTGAGACAGGTTCTCTCAGTAAGCCCATAGCTCACCTGTCCTTCCCTGAAACACTGGGGTTGTAAAGCCTCTGGTGTTTTATGTGGTAGCTGGGGAACCTAACTTAGGTCCTCGTGTTTGGATGGAAAACACTTTGCCAACTGAGCTCTCTTCTCATCTCCCCAAATTTTGTTTCTAAGACAGACTTTCATTATGAACCCCAGACTTTCCTTGAACTCACGGCAGTCTTCCTGCTTAGCTTCCCAAGTGCTAAGATTGTAGACAAGACACTACCAGGCCTTGCTTGGAAATTTTGATTACTTTTTTACCCTTGTACATGTTTTCCTTTAAATGCTATATGTAACTGAGTCTTCAAAGGCAGGTGAAAATTAAATAGACCTAAAGGAAGGAACCGACAACTACATAGTCACAGCCAGGGGTGCCATATTCTTATTGACTAAGTAACTATACAGAAACGTTGTTTGTTTGTTTTTGGTTTTTGAGAAAGAGTTTCTCTTTGAAGCTTTGGCTATCTTGGAACTTGCTTTGTAGACCAGGCTGACCTCGAACTCACAGAGATCTGCCATCATCTGCCTCCGAAGTGCTGGGATTAAAGGTGTGCGCCACCACCACCCAGTATGCATTGGTGTTTTGCCTGCTTCTGTGTCTATGTGAAGGTGACAGATCCTGGAGTTACAGACCTGCCATGTGGGTGCTTAGATCTAACCCTGGGTCCCCTGGAAGAGCTGCTAGTGTTCTTAACCCTGAGTCATCTTTCCAGCCCCATGATCAAGATTTGTTCTTTAAATTATGTGAATGTGTGTCTGTGTATCTGTATGTAGGTATGTGCGTGTGTACCCAGGAAAGCCAGAGTGCTCCTAACACCCCCCCCCCAAAAGCTGAAGGTCGAGGCATTGTGAGCTGCCTAATATGGGTGCTAGGAATTGAGGGTCGAGGCATTATGAGCTGCCTAATATGGGTGCTAGGAATTGAGCATGAGTCCTACAAGACAGTAGTCCATGTAACTGCTGAGCCACTTTTACATCTCCTGTATGCTTGTATTTGAAAAGAAGGAAAATTTAAAGTCTGTAAGCTTTTCTACATGTACATACATGTAACAATAATGATTAAAGAACAAGAGGCCATGAATTGAGAAGGCACCAGGAAAGGGACATTGGAGGGCGTTGGAGGGAGACAGAAACTATATAATAATATTGATTGATTGATTGGTTGGTTGGTTGGTTGATTGGTATTTTCAGGACAGGGTCTCTACGCAGCCCTGTCTTGGAGTTCATATGTAGACCAGGCTGGCCTCAAATTTACAGAGATTCTTCTGCCTCTGCCTCCTGAGTGGTGGGATTAAAGGTGTGTACCACCATATCTAGCTGTATATTTTAATTTTTTAAAAGTATTTTATTTTTATTTTATGTGCATTGGTGTTCTGCCTACATGTATATCTGTGTGAGGGCATCAGAAAAAGGGAGTTAGACTATTAAAGAGGGAGAAAGAAAACAAAGCGGGCCAGGGAGATGCTCGGTGGTTCAGGGCGAGTGCTGCTTTTCCACAGGACCTTAGTTTGATTCCCAGCACCGTGTCACATGGCTCACAACTGTTTTGGTTTTTCGAGACAGGGTTTCTCTGTGTAGCCCTGGCTGTCCTGAACTCACTCTGTAGACCAGGCTGGCCTCAAACTCAGAAATCGCCTGCCTCTGCCTCCCAAGTGCTGGGATTAAAGGCGTGCGCCATCACTGCCTGACCCAACACCAACTTCTAACCTCTGTTGGGTGCCCACATACGTATGGCAGACACTTACACAGGCACATATACATATAAAAAAATTTAAAGATATAAAATGTAGAAAAAGGAGAACAAAGTAAATCTAAAATAAATTAAAAGAAAAATAATCAACAGTAGAGACTGAAGTGTGGCTTACTCAGTGAGGGACTGGATGTGATCCTGGGACTGCGGGCTGGAGAAAGGACAAGATTAGTCATGAAATACTCATTAGGCAAATGTCAGTCCTCCAAAGGGTTCAGTTAAAATTGGGAACTCCACACCAGGTGCACTGGCACTTACCCATGATTCAATGTGCAGTCAACTAGCATACTGATACATGACGTTCAGGATAGTGAGGGCATCCTGGCTACACAGTGAGACCCTGTCTCAAAAGAAAACTTTTAAAAATTGATGGGGAAATATGAATTAGCAATATAAAGGGGGTATCACTATACACCCTTTAGATACTACTGATAGGATATAGAGATAGTATTGTGAACAATTTAAACATTTAGAAAATATTAACAATATTTGCTGAGCCTGGTGCTGCATGCCTTTAATCCCAGCATTTTGGAAGCAGAGGCAGTTGGATCTCTGAGTTTGAGGCTAGCCAGGGCTACACAGAGAAACTCTTATCTCGGGGTGATGGAGTGCCATAGCACACATTAATAATAAATAAGATTACAAAAAAATTAGGCCAAGCATAGTAGCCCAAGTCTTTAATCACAGCACTCAGAAAACTAAAGCAAGGAGATCTCTGGGTCTGTGGCCAGCCTGGTCACACACACATACACACACACACACACACACACACACACACACACACACACA
>JADRCC010327760.1:0-10169 GCA_019843855.1 Hylomyscus alleni | reverse complement strand
ATATGAGGACCCTGACATATATACAGCAGAGGACTGCCTGGTCTCAACTCAGAAAGAGAAGATGTACCTAATCTTCTAGAGCCTTGCACACCCAGGGAGTGGGGAGGCCTGGTGGTATGGGGTGGGAGGTGGTGACATCCTCTTGGAGATAGAGGAGGGGGAGGAGGTATAGGAGGGGGAACAGTGGCTGGGGGGCAAACCAGGAGGAGCATGAAGTGTGGATTGTAAAAAAACAACAAAGAATAAAAAGTAAATAAAATTTTAAAAAAGAATGATTGGTTAAACAATAGAGTCAGAAATGCTTTGTCTCTAGTGGTCTCAACAAAATTTAGTGTTGCCGGGCAGTGGTGGTGCATGCCTTTAATCCCAGCACTTGGGAGGCAGAGGCAGGCAGCTTTCTGAGTTCAAGTCCAGTCTGGTCTACAGAGTGAGTTCCAGGACAGCCAGGGCTACACAGAGAAACCCTGTCTTTAAAAAACAAAACAAAACAAAAAATTAGTGTTGTATAAGCAAGTATTCACAGGAGCAAACTTTCTAAGTCAGTGATTCTACCTTCTGTTCAAAAACAGAACATGTATCAGTAAAAGTCCTTACTTCATAGTTATTTAACCATGTTTGCATCACAAAGAAGAGAGATATAGCATTAAACTAGAGATTCTACAGCCTCAAAAGCAGTAGGTGGGCATAGTGTCACACAGCAGTAATCCCAGCTATGTGTGAAAGCCATAACTAAAGAGACACTCAGTCTCAATTCATCCTTTCCCCAAGCTAGAAGGCCAGAAACTACTCATTTTGATAAACTTCAAGTACAAGACTTTGATCTCCCTTGCTTGATAATTGTTCAAGTATATACAGTAATCAAACTATCTTCATAATATAATACATTAGCTCTAAATTGTAAAATGCTTACAGATATCTGGTATGTCTGAAAGGCATAACTCACAAACACCAACTATGGGTGTACAAACTTTCAAAGACTACATAGATCGCTTCAGGGGCAATGGAAAGATTTAAAATATGTGAGTTTACTGTTTCTAGCTGGGCTGTAGGTACTCTGGGAATATAAAACACTGTCTCAAGTTGATGAGCACACAGAGTAAACCAGAAGTTCATTAGTTTGGGTTGTGACTATCCAAGTATTGGTCAAGTATCCAATCAATAGCTGATGGAAGAAGAAAAGTCAGATTCCTTTAATAGTGTGGCATCTGGAAGGCTATGAAAATGATCTAGAATGTCAAGCTCAGTGATTGATCACAAGCCTAGTAATGGATCTAGATAAGTTATTCCATAAAAAGAAAATGAAGAAAGAAGTTGAGAGGACGGGGAGTTGAATAAGATCATAAAGGGGTTGAAGGAGAGAGAATATGATATAAATATTTTGGATGAAACTTTCAAAAAGTAAATAAAGATCTGTTAAAATATGTAGTAGGTCTAAGCTTTGGTTTCCAACATGGAAAAAACTACAAATTACTAAATATTTGCTGCTCCAGAGATGTCTGTTGAGCGGACTCTATCCTTCCCTCCTGAGGTCCATCTTTTCTTTGTATTCTTACACATCTATTGCCACCTTTTGACCTTTTTCCAGAAATCACTATTCTTGTTTTGTAATTCAACTTTGAAGTACTTGAGATCTTTGAGAGTAGAAATATCTTCATTAGTAATCTCAAATACCTTTTTAATGAGATATGAGATACTACAATTGTCACTCTTTATTTCTTAACACAGTAATTGCTGACAGGAGCAGGTCTCAGTGTGCTAGAAATTCCCCACTGGTGTGGCAGGGCTGTCTTCTAATTCAATTGCACACTGACACTTTCCTCCTGGACCTTCGGGTTCAGTTCCCCCAACACAGTTTCCGTCTCTTCTCATAGGCTTAATGAGTAACAGGAAACATGAACCAAATTCTGGTTTCACTTCATTAAACAAGTAAAAAGGAATAGAAGTCAGCCATGACTGTCTTTAGTTTGAATTTTAAGGGTTATTGTTATGTTTTTTCATATAAAAACTTTAAAGCTCATAATTTTTACAATCCCTTGAAACACTCATCTAGCGATAGATGACATTCATGTAATACTTTAACCAGTGTGAAAATAACTAATCAATAAGAAGCAGCCAATGTAGTTTAAATATGGCATGTTCCTCAAAGTGTCATAGGTTGAAGGTATGGTCCTCAGAAATTTGTGCTATTGAGGAGTGTTATGGAAATGATAGGATGTGGGTCTTGGTAGAAGGAGCTAAGCCACTGTGGGCATCCCTTAGAAATATAGTCTATTTTGTTCCCTGCCATTTTCCTCTCCATCTTCCTCTCCTAATCCTCCTCATTGTCTTCTCCCTCTACTCTTCTCTCTCTCCTTCCCCATTCATAACTTCTTGATATTCAGATGCCCAGATGTAAAGAAGCCATTTGACTATGGACCGAAACTTCATAAATAAAGTTTTTTTTATTCATAAATAAGAGTAAGTCTGCGCTTGTGTAGAAAATTTCTTGTAGAAATTATGTAACCTCAACCTGGGGTTTCTTCCATGACTTTGACCATTCAGTTCCTAGATAAAAAAAAACCACACAACTTTCATTATTTACAACAAGCCTTACATAGCACAAGAGCTGGGCAGAAATATACCCTCTATGGTGCAATAATCTACTTTTCTATCCATTACTCTGAGTTATTACTTGATGTGTTCCATCTGGGCTGTTCTTACCTCCAATTAGCCAGCCCTTAGGGCCATGCTTTCTGAACTCACCCAACACTCCTTTCCCTTCACCTTATTCCCTCTTATGGTTTTCCTCTGATCCTCCAAGCCCAGGAACCCTATACCCCACCTATGCCTCTTCTGCCCAGTTATTAGCTGTTGCCTCCTTTATTTACCAATCAGAAATAATTAGGGGCAGAATCACGGGGCTCCTGCAGACTTCAGGTCTTGGGAGCTCACACGAACATTACAATAGACATTAAGACCAAACCACAACAGAGTCTACGCTTGTCTACTGTCATAATAATGGAACATTGACTCACACTTAAGCAGTTTTCAGAAAGATGCTCTTGCACATAAATCTCAGATTCATCATGTAACGAGTAACCTTTGATAACTTCCACAAGCCTTAGTTTCTAAACCCAATACCCGTCCCAGTCATTTTGTGAGCACAAGTTAAGAACAGGATAAGTAAAATAAACTGCAACACCTTAGGAAATTATTTCATAAAGCAATCCCACATTGTTAGTTTTGATTTTTAGTTTCATAGTAGTTAAAGCTGGAATTAGAAAAGGCTGTGAATTAGGAAAGTGCAGTTATCACTTCATTTTCAGTGTTTTGTTGACAGTCTAGGCATCCTTACAGTCAATATAGGCTGCTGAGGCCAAGAAAGCAATGGAGCCGGTGTCTCCAGTTGCATTGAGCATTGAGTCAATTATTCAGTTTCTTCCCTAATGGACTGGGAAACATGTACAGAGCTTGATATTGGGGGCTGATTTTTGGATCTTCTTGTAAATGCCTACATTTTCCAAAATGCAGTTTGTAGTATTCTTTTATACTTACACTAAAAACATCCAACATCAGTGTGTACATGCATCTAATAGGAGTTTCACTATACTCTAAGTCAGAAGATGTCATATATTTTCAGAAGTTCTGAAATTCTAATATCCACTGTATAATGAGATGTATTGAATAAATTATATAATAGAATATATCAAATTATACCATAAATTCATTTCATTTGAATGCTCAATGTCTAACTTCATTACTGACATAGTAGATCCTTATTAAAAACTTATTGACTAAATGAGTGTAATGTATACATTGTATTTCATTATATGAAGTTAATGAATATGTCTATTGTTCAGAAAATATTTTTCAACCCCAAGAGCTGAAAATACTCTATTTACTCCAGATATCAAAGGGCATTGCTTATTCTAATTTTCTCAAGTAGGTTTCTATCAAACAATTAATTATATTTGTGCTTAAATATTTTAGTATATCATTGTCTTCCACATTTTGTTTCTAAGCTGGTTAACAAAAAGTGATAGGAAACATGTTATTTCATTATCAAAGTTGAAACAAAAGCCTTTTTTATTGGTTATTTTAATTAATCACATTTCAAATGTTATCCCCTTTTGCAGTTTCCCTTCCTCAACCCCTGCTATCCTATCCCCCTCCTCGTGGTTCTATGAGGGTGATCCCCCACCCACCTACCCACTCCTGCCTCACTGCTCTAGCATTCCCTTTCACTGGGGCATCGAACCTTCTCAGGACAAAGACCTCTGCTCCCATTGATTCCAGATAAATAAAATCTTTAATCTAAGTTTAAGAATTGTTAATTACACTAATTTTATGGTAGCTACACTTGACTGAACATAAAATAAGGAACAACTAGGTTCTCTGCCAGATCAAAACACAAGTCATCAATGACTAAGGAGACTCTGTCTCTAGGTTTCTACACACATCTCACAATCTCTTCCATTGTACTTTACTTTTTCCATAACACAGTCAAATAAGTTATCTACTGTGAACATGAAATGAGTGAGCCCCCGTCAAAGCACTCCAAAACATTTTTCCACTTTATATTAAAATGTACGCAATAGAAGAAACTGCTGATTTATAACGCTGTGAGCATATGTTATTGGTGAAATCATTGTTCACACAATTTTTTGAGAAATATGGATTCCTGATGCTGAACTTTTAACATACTTTATAAATTTACATTTTTAAAATTTAAACTCTTTGACTCTGTTCTTTCATGTGTTACAGGAAATGTGATATTCAAATATCTTTCTGAAACTTCTAATTTTGATGGAAAGTTTAAGATCTTCCTAAAGTAACACTTGATATTTAACTGTGGGTTTTGTCACATAGAACTTTCTTTCTAAGTTACTCAATTGCAAAACAAATCCTTTCTTCGCTACATTGCTTCTGTGAGAAACAACATAGTAGAGAAATGTTAGGTCAAATAGACTTTGCATAGAGAGTAAAGCTCATTTCTGCTCATCTCAGAAAAGTTTTGCTTTCCATATCCCTGTAAGCTAAGGTTCTCAACCTTCCTAATACCATGACCCTTTAACACAGTTCCTTGTATTATGGTAACACCCACCTATCATGACTTTGGAAGTTACTTCATATCTGCTTTTTTGTTACTGTTATAATTCTTAATAAATACTTTTATTATTTTTGGCATAAATACTTTTTAGAAATAAAGGATTGCAATGGGGTGAGGACCCACAGGTTGAGAACCACTACTTTAACCCTTTCAGTAAATACTTGCAACGAAACCCAAATTAATGACTATGTATCTGTCTGATGTTAACACCACAGCCTGCATCTCCACGAGCTGAAAATACTATTTATATTCTTCAGATAGCCAAAGGCTGTGAGAACATCCAGGAGTTCCCATGAAAGGGAATATGATGCATTGACTTTCGCCCAGGTGCTCAAAAAGTTCAAACATAAGCTATGAGGCAACATAGCTAAGCTTTTTCTCATGGACCTAATTATCACTTTACACTAATATCCTCTCATATTCATGCAAATGAACTTGGGGGCATCTCTTCTCTTTACTTCTAGAGAGATTTTATACTATTAATAGTCTTCGAGCTAAAACTGAGTTGCAAAACGTCGAGGATCATCAGTAATAATAATCCCTCATAAGTATGTATACACATTTTATCAAACAGAAAGTACATAAAACTCATTTGAATAGTCCTGTCTTGGAGTGTATAAGGGATTGATGCTCTTTTCATGTGCTATTAGGCTGTGAGTCCCTCTCAAAGATGGAATGGCACAAATACATAGTATTCATATGGAGACCATAAAAACTAATGATGAAAGGAAATCTTTGGTCTGATTTGAGGAAGATCATTTTGGACTGATGATCTGGACTGGAAAATAGACTGATAATTGAGATATTAGACAATGCAAAACGTGTCTTTCCTATGAAATCTTCTGAAGATACTGTTGATGAATACACTATTTAAAGTCTAACAGTCAAGTAAGGGGAAAAACAAATTGTTATAAAGGTATAGCAAAAAGGTCAGTTAGAATAGTAGCATAGTCATCAGGCTAGCTACAGTAGCTTATTTACTATATGTATGCAAGTGTATTATTGTTTATATATGTGTGCATGTGTAAGCATGCATTTTATATATGGATTATCTCTTTGTATTTACATGCATGTGTGTATACATGTGCATTTTTATGTATATGCTTATGCATGCAATGTATATATGTGTGCATTTGTGTGGATCTATTATTTTCATGTATATATCTTTATTTAAGGATTGTATTTATGTGCATGTGTATGTGTGAGTTTAACTATGAATTTGTATGTGTCCATATTTATATAGGTGTTCATTATGTATGTATTTATATGCATGTTTATCCATGTGTTTTTATGCATACATTTATGTATATGCTTGCATATGTATGTATATGCATTCATTTCTTGTGTGTACACTTACACAATGAATGAATATATTGTTTTTTGTGTATGTCTGCAAATATTTCTTGGTATGTATATGATTGCAATTTTGTGTATATGCCTATGAAGGCCCTACATTTGTATAGATATTATGAATATGTATATGGCTGCTATCTGGGTTGTATACATATTGTATACTTATGTAAGTGCATGTGTATTTGTGTGTATATGCATAGTTTTGCATATTTATCTCTCTCTCTATATATATATAAGTATACATATATAAAAGCATATATATATACTTTGGATAGGTACATGAGAGTATGTATTTGTCTGTACGATCTTATGAGTATTCATGTCTATATTTGCATGTGTACTTGTGTATATCTATATATGTGCACATTGTACATCTCAATCTATGCAATTATGAACAGACAAAACACACAGATGGTGCAAGGAAACTAACAATGTAGGATGAAAGGACCCAAGAGGGGAAAATGTCATAATTAAAAGCAATATATGGAGAAGACAATGGCTTTGTTTTTTAGAAAGCTACTTGACTACAAGTTCTTTACCACCTTAACCTTGATCTAAACAATATCAGAATAATAACATTACCACCTGTGGTATGTGGCTGACTAGATGGTATGTACCTTGTTAGCTAAAATAATTAAAAAAAATTTCTTATTTTGTTTTATTTTTCTTTCTTTCTTTCTTTCTTTCTTTTTTTTTTTTTTTTTTTTTGGAGAAGAACCTGGGAAAGGAGATATTGTAAATAAGAAAACATCTAATAAAAAAACATAGGAATCACAAAAAAATCACCTATTAGTTAATATTGTTTAAAATCTACAAATATGGTTTAATATTTGAGCATTTACATGCTATATCATTTGCTATTATAAAGAACTTGCACTTTGGCTTTTTGCATTACCTCTCTTCCTCAGTGTTATATCTGCAACTGGTCTTTTCAACCCACAGATATAGAAAAAATTCAAGTTAATAATAACAGAGTTGCAATTAAAGAATTCTTACAAAGTTATCTTATTATTGCAACAAATTATTCATTCACTAATATATTTCTTTCAGTAGTTTATTAATTGTAAATACTAATTGCATGATTTTCAATTATGCAAATTGTTCTAGGAGAGGAAATATGCTTTAATACAGTAAGTTATTAATACTAACTTGTCATAGCTTTTTATCCAAATAAAACAATTACAATTTAACTTAAGTTAGAGTGAAATGAGACTATAGTTTCATATGCATAATTCAAACTATCCAAATGTAGCTATTTGTAAATAAGGTGAATGAGAGACATAATTGGACTAATATTTGTCAAAATTAGATTTAGTAAGCTCTTTCTAAAATGTGAATATAAAATGCAAAAATTGCCTGCTTACTTAACTCACTGAAGTTTTTGTAAATCATATAACTAATAAAGAAAGAAAATAAAACAACTCCGTATATGTCATGTGAGGGTAAATATAAAGTAAATATAAAGGTCATGCCTAATGATCATTTTTAAGAAAGATGAAGACTGCACTGTAAGATTTTATGCAGGAAAATATTGTATTATTGAACGTTTCCATATACCAGCAAACTTAGCATAGATGATTGTATATGTGGGTAAAGGAATTTTTTTACTTTGCCATATTAGAGGTATGTATGATAATAATGAATTTAAAAACAAATTGTTGACCAGACAGCTTTTTGTCACAAGAAAGGCTTTATATAGTAGTCAGGGTAAACAGTGGCCCTCATTCAAATCCTTTAAAATATTAAGTTTCCACAATTCAATGAAATGAATTTTATTAAATACTTGAAATCTCATCATGTTCCTTGATGTGCTATTACATTTTGTTGACATTAAGAATATGCCCTCTGTGTCTAGCCTCCTTTGGTCCATAAAGGAGAGTATATACTATATTTAATATATATCAACATTTATATATAAAATAAAATACATAAATAAAAATTATATATTGGTATATAATCTGGAATTTTTTTCTAATATAAAGGTAAAATTAAAAAGTATGCTTCCAGCTTTTCTTTCTCAAGCAAAATATATCCTCTTTTTCATGGCAATTGCTTCAATAGCATGAGTTTTAGTGAGAAAAATATCATTTGTCAACAAGTTTCATTAGAAATTCAGGATGCTGAAACAAGAAATACAAAATTACTTACACAAGATAGAGTTGCAGTTCATATAGTATACAATCTTTAAAGAATTGTCTATCTTTATAATCTTTTACCTCAATATACAGTCATGAATTACAAGAATTGTCATAAGATAAAAGACATTGAAGACTGTTTGCTTTGAATTGCTGGAGATTGAATTAGGTGCTTTGTCCAGGATGTTGTAAGCATAACATTTCCCAACTTGCACATTATTAAAAAAAAATTAACACTGACATTTTCAAAAACACAGTAACTTCTTCTTACAAACAGCAGTGTTGAAGGCACTTAAATACAGTCTCTGTCTTCTCAAAGCTAAACTCTTGCTAGTGTGTCCTCAAGAGGACTTGCCTTTATATATCACAACTTCTTTGTTTTTGTAAAGATTTTTCATACCTGTTAAAACTATAATGAAAATTAAGTTAATGTTTTATCATTTATCTGTTTACCATCTACTGTCTATTTCCATAATTTGTCAAGTATTTGTATCTACTATAAAACTTCTATATTTCTCCTATCCTTCATTTGTAATCTACCTATCATCTCTATATCTTTATGTTCTATCTACAAACAATTCTAGCACGTGTCTATTTTCTGTCATCTCTCTGTCTTTCTGTCTTGCATCTATCTATATTGCATCCCATGAATCTTACTATGATGTTCTCCATTCACATTTTCTCTAGAAGTTTTATCAATTACATTTTAATAAAATTTTTCAATCAAAAGCTAATTCTAGTTTCTCCTAATGTACTTTGTTTACAACCTAATTCTTTGCCATGTTTCCAAAGCTGACTGGTAATTTAAAACTCATGTTATATTTCTACAGCAGATATGCCCCTACCTTCATGTATGAGCATAAAACTTGAGTCATAAAAACTGTGTCTTTTAAAGTTTTCTACTAGTATTACTCATTAGAATTATTCCCCAAGTCCTCAACCCTACATAAAAAACTGCAGGCAACTAAAGGATTTTGAGAATGGGGAAAATAGTCTTCTCTAGGGAATGAAGATACCAACTTGTTTTTCATTACCAAATGGTCATTGTGAAAACACACAGACGAGTAAAGATGCTGAACAAGTTGTATTTAGGAATGTACATGCATATGCATATACATTTTAGAACAATTAATAAAAATAGACATGAATTTGAAAGAGAGTAAAGGCGAATGGTATATATGAGGTGGGCAGAAATGAAATGGAAAAAATGGTATGTTATCATCTAAAAATGGAAGTAATTTAAAAGGTATAAAAATAGAAATACAGAAGGTTTAAACAGATGGCAAATATATTGTCAACAGCTATGCAGGTATGTTACCAGTGAATTCCACACCTGCCATACTTCGGTGAGGAATACTTTAATACATCAGTTTGAAGCACAGAAATTTAAAAGTGTATTTAATCAGCTTTCCTGGCCTTCTGAGTTGGCAGATATGGAATTTTACACATGCTTCATGCCATGCAGCTTAAGTCACCTATTTCTTCAGTGACTACGTGAATATGTGAATAGCAACTCCACATATTTATGCTAGGAAATCTAGCAGGATAGTACCTTTGTTTTCTGGAGTATATTCTATATTTAACAATGCAAT
>JADRCC010327757.1:0-13666 GCA_019843855.1 Hylomyscus alleni | reverse complement strand
TTTTTTTGGTTTTTGAGACATGGTTTCTTTGTAAAGACCTGGCTGTCCTGAGGTTTTCTTCGATTTCTTCCTCAGAGACTTGAATTTCTTCTCATACAGATCTTTCCCCTTGTTTGGTTAGAGTCACACCAAGATATTTTATATTGTTTGTGACTATTGTGAAAGGTGTCTTTTCCCTCAGTTCTTTCTCAGTCCATTTATCTTTTGAGTATAGAAAGGCTACTGATTTGTTAGAGTTAATTTTATATCTGACCACATAAGTTGTTTATAAGATTTAAGAGTTCAGTAGTGAGCCGGGCGGGGCGGTGGTGGCACACACCTTTAATCCCAGAATTTGGGAGGCAGAGGCAGGCAGATTTCTGAGTTCCAGGCCAGCCTGGTCTACAGAATGAGTTCCAGGACAGCCAGGGCTATACAGAGAAACCCTGTCTCGAAAAACAAACAAGCAAAAAAAAAAAAAAAGAGTTCAGTGTGAAATTTTTGGGGTCACTTATGTACATTATCATATCATCTGTGAATACTGACATTTTGACTTCTTCCTTTACAGTTTGTATACTTTTGACCTCCTTTTGTTGTCTAATTACTCTAGCTAGAACTTCAAGGTCTATGCTGAATAGAGATGGAGAGAGAGAGAGAGAGAGCAGCCTTGTCTAGTCCCTGATTTAATAGGATTGCTTCAAGTTTCTCTCCTTTTAGTTTGATGTTGGCTACTGGCTTGCTGTATATTGCTTTTAGTATGCTTAGGTATGGGTCTTGAATTCCCGAACTTTCCAAGACTTTTAACATGAAGGGATGTTTAATTTTGTCACATGCTTTGTCATCATCCAATGAAATGATCATGTAGTATTTTTTCTTTTATTTTTTTTTGATGTATTGGATAACATTGATGAATTTCCATATATTGATGCATTCCTGAATCCCTGGGATGAACCCTACTTGATCACGGTTAATGATCATTTTGATGTGTTTTTTTTTGTTTGATTTTTGAAATTTTATTGAGTATTTTTGCATTCATATTGATAAGGGAAACTGTTCTGAAGTTATCTTTCTTTGTTGATGCTTTGTGTGGTTTTGGTGTCAATGTTACTGTGACTTCATAGAATGAATTGGTTAGTGTTCCTTTTGTTTCTCTTTTGTGGAATAGTTTGAAGAGTATTTTTTTTTTTTTTGGTTGGAAGACTATTAATTACTGTTTCTGTTTCTTTAGGAGTTATAGGACTGTTTAGATGGTTTATCTGGTGCTGATTTAACTTTCTTACCTGAAATCTGTCTAAGAAAATTATCCATTTCATCCACATTTTTCATTTTTGTTGACTATAGGCTTTTGTAGTATGAACTGATGAGTTTTGAGTTTCCTCAGTTTCTGTCTTTATATCTTCCTTTTCATTTCTGGTTTTGTTAATTTGGATACTGTCTCTGTGCCCTTTGTTGACTCTGGCTAAGGGTTCATCTATCTCATTGATTTTCTCAAAGCACCAACTCCTAGTCTTGTTGATACTTTGTATAGTACTTTTTGTTTCTACTTTGTTGGTTTCAGTCCTGAGTTTGATTATTTCCTGCCCTCTACTCCTCTTGAGTGAATTTGCTTCTTTTTGTTCAAGAGCTTTCAGGTGTGCTGTTAAGCTGCTAGTGTAGTCTCTCTCCAGTTTCTTTTTGGAGGCACTAAGAGCTATGAGTTTTCCTCCTAGTATTGCTTTCATTGTGTCCCATAAGATTGGGTATGTTGTGCCTTCATTCTCATTAAATTCTAAAAAGTCTTTAATTTCTTTAATTCTTTCTTTACCAAGTTATCATTGAGTAGGAGGTGTTCAGGTTCCATGTATATGTGGGCTTTCTGTTGTTTTAGTTGCTATTGAAGACCATACTTACTCCATGGTGATCTGATAGGATAAATGGGATTATTTCAATCTTCTTGTAACTGTTCAGGCCTGTTTTGTGACCAAGTATAGGGTCAGTTTTGGAGAAGGTATCATGAGGTGCTGAGAAGAAGGCATATTTTTTTTTTGTTCTATGACAAAACATTCTACAGATATCTGTTAAATCCATTTTTTTAAATCCATAACTTGTTTGTTTTACTCTGTCTCTCTTTAGTTTGTTTTTCCTATGATCTGTCCATTGATAAGAGTGGGGTGTTGAAGTCTCCCACTATTATTGTGTGACTATCAATGTGTACTTTGAGCTTTAGTAAAGTTTCTTTCATGAATGTGGGTGTCCTTGCATTTGGAGCATAGATGTTCAGAATTGAGAATTCATCTTGGTAGATTTTCCTTTGATGAGTATGAAGTGTTCTTCTTTACCTTTTTTGATAACTTTTGGTGGAAAGTTGATTTTATTCAATATTAGAATGGCTATACAAGCTTGTTTCTTGGGGCCATTTGCTTGGAAAATTGTTTTTCAGCCCTTTACTCTGAGGTAGTGTCTGTCTTTGTTACTGAGGTACATTTCCTATATGCAGCAAAATGCTGGGTCCTGTTTATGTATCTAGTCTGTTAGTGTGTGTCTTTTTACAGGAGAATTGAATATTTTGAAGAGATATTAAAGAATGGTGACTGTTGCTTCCTATTAGTTTTCTTGTTAAAGGTGGAATTATGTTTATGTGGCTATCTTCTTTTAGGTTTATTGAAAGAAGATTACTTTTTTGCTTTTTCTAGGGTGTCATTTTTCCCCTTGTGTTGGCGTTTTCCTTCTATTACACTTATAGAGCTGTATTTGTGGAAGGATATTGTGTAAATTTGTTTTTTTCATAAATTTAGTTTCTTCATCTGTTGTAATTGAAAGTTCTGGAAGGTATAGTAGGCTGGGCTGGCATTTGTGTTCTCTTAGGGTCTGTATCACATCTGCCCAGGATCTTCTAGCTTTCATAGCCTCTGGCGAGAAGTCTGGTGTAATTCTGATAGGTCTGCCTTTATATGTTACCTCATCTTTTTCCCTTACTGCTTTTAATATTCTTTCTTTGTTTTGTGCATTTGATGTTTTGATTATTATGTGATGGAAGAAATTTCTTTTCTGGACAAATGTATTTGGAGTTCTGTGGCCTTCTTATATATTTATGGGCATCTTTTTCTTTAGGTTAGGGAAATTTTCTTCTATAATTTTATTAAAGATATTTACTGGCCCTTTAAGTTGGGAATCTTCACTCTCTTCTACACTTATTATCCTTAAGTTTGATCTTCTCATTGTGTCCTGTAATTTTTGGATGTTTTGAGTTAGGAACTTTTTGCATTTTGCATTTTCTTTGACTGTTGTGTCAATGTTTTCTATGGTATCTTCTTCACCTGAGATTCTCTCTTCTATCTCTTGTATTCTGTTGGTGAGGCTTGCATCTATAACTCCTGATCCCTTTCCAAGGTTTTTTTTTATTTCCATGGTTGTCTCCTTTTATGGTTTCTTTATTGTTTCTATTTCCTTATTAGATCCTGGATAGATTTTTCAATTCCTTCACCTGTTTGGTTGTGTTTTTCTATAATTCTTTAAGGCATTTTTATGTTTCTTTTTTAAGGGGTTCTAGGTGTTTACCTGTGTTCTCCTGTATTTTTTTAAGGGAATTATTTATGTCCTTCTTAAAGTCCTTGTCTTAGTCAGGGTTTCTCTGCCTGCACAAACATCATGACCAAGAAGCAAGTTGGGGAGGAAAGGGTTTATTCAGCTTACTTCTACATTGTTGTTTATCACCAAGGAAGTCAGGACTGGAACTCAAGCAGGTCGGGAAGCAGGAGCTGATGTAGAGGCCATGGAGGGATGTTCCTCACTGGCTTGCTTCCCCTGGCTTGCTCAGCCTGCTCTTTTATAGAACCCAAGACTTCCAGTCCAGGGATGGCACCACCCACAATGAGCCTTCCCACCTTGATCACTAATTGAGAAAATGCCCCATAGCTGGATCTCATGGAGGCACTTCCCCAACTGAAGCTCCTTTCTCTGTGATAACTCCAGCCTGTGTCAAGTTGACGCACAAAACTAGCCAGTACAATCCTCTATCATCTGTTCTTTCTTTCTCTGATTATGGTTTGTCCCTCCTGCAAGCCTGTGTGTCAGTACTCCTGGGAAAACAGTTTTCTCTGAGAGGAAATTGGGTATAGAGAGCTGTGGCATAGGAACAGCTCTGAGTGCAGTTGGAAACCAGAAGGATCTTGTCCTGGTCTGTTCCTGTGATCCTGGTTCTTGAGCAGTCCAGGTGGGTCTCTCTTGGACCAGGAATTTGAGCAGAAGTGGCGGTCTTACATATATGTTCAGAGGTGTGTCAACGCTCCTGGGAGCCCACTCTCTCTGGTAGGAATTTTGGGATTGAGAGCTGCGGCACAGCATCAATTTCAGATGCAAAAGGAAACTGGAAAGATCCTGTCCCAGGCTGCTTCTCAGTTCATGTGTCCTGAGGACTCTGGACTGGTCCCTCTGAGCAGAAATGGTGGTCTTACCTGTGCTCACAGACATGTCTCTACTCCCGGGAGACTAGCCTTCTCCCTATGGTATTTGGGTATTTGGGCTGTGGTACAGGATCAGCTCCAGGCACAGATGGAACTTACTCCAATTTATAACATCATATCAAACTGCTGGGATTAAAGGCGTGCGCTACCATTAATGACAACTTCATATTCATCTGCTTCGCTAGTTGCTTTAGAACATCTCACATTATTGTGACTAATCTTTGTTATGATGAGTGTGTTCATAAAGACAGGAATTGGCTGAGAATTTCCAATGGTCAAAGTTGCAACCAGTTTTACAACAAAATGACTTTACAAATGACTGCTAGTGTTATTAAAGAAATTGTGACTCCATGTTGCATAAATAAAACTGTAAAAACATTTAGGAAGAGAATATATGTAACCTTCAAGTTAAATAATTCCAAATTGTTTTTTTCATGGATAATCCTTACTCAAGTGAAGTAAACTTAAGGAATGTATATATGATTCCCCTGTGAATATTATTGAATGCAAGTTCTGTTCAACAGTTCTTTCCTGCTGTCCATAATTCTTCATTCTCTCTAGTTCATAGATGTTGTCCAAACAGGACATGAAGTTTAATCTTCAAATAACACCTCCTGAGAATATACTTTTTACACTTTTTCTTTTTACTAATTTATTACACCTCATGCATTACATACATTAGAGTGTTCCTTCCTTCCAGTCTTCTCAGTGCACCCCATTACCCCCTCCCATTCATTATCTTCTGTTTTGCTTCAGAAAAGATCTCCCATGGATATGAACCAAATATAGCATATTTAGTTGAAATAAGATTAAGTACTTCCCTTCATGTTAAGGCTGGACTAGGCAACCCTGTAGGAGGATGATCCCAAAACCAGACTCTCTCCTTCCATAAAGATACTTGCTCAACTATGCTCATAGAAGCTTTGTAATAGCCAGAAACTGAAAATTTCTGACCAGATGTCCTTGAAATTTCGACCTAGATGCCCCAGAACCAAAGAATGAATAAGGAAAATGTGGCACATTTACACAATGAATTATTCCTCAGCTTTTAAAAACAAGGACATCATAAAATTTGTAGGAAAATGAATAGAACTAGAAAAAATAAATCCTGATTGAGGAAACCCTGACCCAGAATGACAAACACGGTGTGTACTCACTTATAACTGGATATTAACTACAAAATAAAGGATAATCATGCTACAATCCACGAACCATAGGGAGGCTAAGTAACTTATTCTTTTCTTTTAATTATCTATGTTTCAGTTCAAACTATCAGTCAACTTAAAATTATTGGTTTTAATCCTAGGCACAGATATTTCTTTATGAGTCATTGTAGTTCTATCTCACTTTTAGGTAATCTTTTAAACAGCAGCTTTGCAGTGTGTAATCAGGAGTGAAACCTCTTCAGATGAAGATGAAAGTTGCAGCCGGGTATAGTCACACCGGTCTATGATGTTTAATGAAGATGTTTTATGCAATGCGCTAACTTGAATCTTGGCTTAATTTTGAGCTGAGACTGACAGAGTGGCAATCATACTGAATTATAGTAACTTGCATAGAAGTATTGTGATAATGTGACAGTTAACCAGGCAAGTCATTACATCTATTTTCACTCAAGACTGATCATAACATTTGAATACACTTTCCAGAGGTGAAAAATGAATCTGTGAGCCCATTTGATTCATTTATCATGTGAGTTAATCTATTTTTCCTATCTGTGGTTTTGAGATGAAATGACTGAAAATGACTCAATATAGTAATTGTTTTTTTTTCATTATACTTTGAATAAATGTGTGTATATAGTGAATATATGTATCTCAGTCAGAGGTCAAGTTGCTAGAATCACTCTCTCTTTCATCAAATGGTTTCTGGAGACCAAATTAAGGTCAACAGACTTTGTGTCAGCCTCTCTTCCTCCTTTATTGAGCATATATATATATATATATATATATATATATATATATATAATTGATCAAAATGACATATCAAAATGTACAGAAATTATCTGTAATTTCAAAATTTAAAATGTTAAAATTAATTTTTTTCTTATTTTTGAATTATAACAAACATCCAAACTTAAATACCACAGGGTGTAAGAACTCACATTCTGAAATAGGAGCTATATTTATTGTATAGCCCTGGCTATCCTGGAACTCACTCTGTAGACCAGGCTGGCCTCGAACTCAGAAATCTGTCTGTCTCTGCCTCCCAAGTGGTGGGATTAAAGGCATGAGCCACCACTGGCCGGTTATTGCTACATATAAAGATGATGGTTAATATAACCTAACATCTTATGAGCTAACATTTATAACCTGACATCTTATTATATATCATCATAATCTTGCTGAGAGATGACCAAAGTCTCATTCAAAAACCCTAGCTAAGATATCCAAACACCATCTCCAGAGTACACACAAAACTTATTTCTTAACAATTTAAATTTATTTTTTGAGATAATTTTGTTCCAAAAGATAGTTTTTTTTCTTTCAGAAAAATCCTAATTCCAAAACAATAAGAACTACTAATAACTATAGTGTATTGATTGTGTGCCAGGTGTCATATGATATGTACATTTCTATCATAACAACTTATATGAACGGGGAATTGAAATTGGAAAACTAAATATGTTTTCTGAATATTCACATGTACTCTCTATAGTTGACAATATTTAATCAATTTATCTGTCTCCAAAGTTTATTCATTTAGCTCTGCAGCTCATGCTTTATAGACTGACTATTGCTATTATTCAGTTTATGTTCTAATACACATTCAGAAGGCTCATAGGAAACAAATTAGAACCTGGATACAATTAGAGCTAGAAAGCAGAATTCCGAAGTATGTGTGATCTCTACTAAGTTATCTCATTAATGCTGTCATTACAAAAATACGAAGCCTAGGTATATGAGGTAGAACTGTGTGTTACACTCTGTGAACACAGTGAACTCTCCTATTTTGGCTAGTGACTGAAAATTGTAACTCAGTTTCCCCTTTTGCCTATAATGTAGTTTTCTAGTCTCATGACTTGTTCTAGAATTGTGTTTTATATTGTTAATCATTTTATTTATTTATTTATTTTATTAGATATTTTATTATTTACAATATCTCCTTTCCTAGGTTCTCCTCCAAAAAATAAAAAATAAAAATAAAATAAAATAAGAAAAAAATAAATAAATAAATAAATAAATAAATAAATAAACAATCCCTTGTTCCCTCCCCCCTCCCCCTGCTCATCATCCCACCTCCTCCTGCTTACTAGCCCTGGCATTCCCCCACACTGGGGCATAGAACCTTCAGAGAGTCAAGGTCCTTTACTACCATTGATGACCACTTGGCAATCCTCTGCTATATGCATGCTGCTGGAGTCATGAGTCCCTCCATGTGTACTCTTTGGTTGGAGTTTTAGGCCCTGGGAGCTCTGAGGGTACTAGCTAGTTCATATTGTTGTTCGTCCTAAGGGATTGCAAACCCTTCAGCTCCTTGGGTCCTTTCTCTAGTTTCTTCATTGGGGACGCTGTACTCAGTCCAATGGATGGCTGTGAGCCTCTACTTCTGTATTAGTCGGGTACAGTCAGAACCTCTCAGGAGACAGCTATTTCAGACACCTGTCATCCAGCAACTTGTTGGCATCCACAATAGTGTCTAGATTTGATGATTGAATATGGGAAGGATTCCCAGGTGGAGCAGTCTCAGAATTGTCCTTCCTTTAGTCTCTGCTCCATAGTTATCCTCTACAACTCCTTCGATGGGTATTTTGTACCCCCTTTTATCACAATTGCTTTGTAATATAGATTAAGGTCTGGCATGGTGATTTCACCAGAGGTTCCTTTATTGATGAGAATAGTTTTGGCTATCCTGGGTTTTTTGTTACTCCAGATGAATTTGCAAATTGCTCTTTCTATGTCTGTAAAGAACTGAGTTGGAATTTTGATGAGGATTGCATTGTATATGTAGATTACTTTCAGCAAGATGGTCATTTTTACTATATTAATCCTGCCAATCCACGAGCATGGAAAATCTTTCCATCTTCTGAGATCTTCAGTTTCCTTCTTCAGAGATTGAAGATTTGTCAAATAGATCTTTTACTTGCTTAATTAGAGTCACACCGAGGTATTTTATATTATTTGTGACTATTGTGAATGGTGTTGTTTCCCTAATTTCTTTCTCAGCCTGTTTATCCTTTGCATAGAGGAAGGTCACTGAATTGCTTGAGTTAATTTTATATCCAGCTACTTTGCTGAAGTTGTTTATCAGGTTTAGGCACTCTCTGGTGGAAATTTTGGGGTCATTTAAATATATTATCATATCATCAGCAAACAGTGATAATTTGACTTCTTCCTTTCCAATTCATATCCCTTTGATTTCCTTTTGTTGTCTAATTGCTCTTACTAGAACTTCAGGTACAATATTGAATAGGTAGGGAGAGAGTGGGCAGTCTTGTCTAGTGCTTGATTTTAGTGGGATTGCTTCAAGTTTCTCTCCATTTAGTTTGAGGTTGACTACTGGCTTGCTGTATATTGCTTTTACTATATTTAAGTATGGGCCTTCAATTCCTGATCTTTCTAAGACTTTTATCATGAAGGGATGTTGGATTTTGTCAAATGCTTTCTCAACATCTAATGAGATGATCATATGGTTTTTTTCTTTGAGTTTATTTATATAGTGAACTATGTTAATTGATCTCCGAATATTGAACCATCCCTGTATCACTGGGATAAAGCCTAATTGGATGATAGTTTTGATATGTCCTTGGATTTGGTTTGCAAGAAATTTATAGAGTATTTTTGCATTGATACTCATAAGGGAAATTGGTCTGAAGTTTTCTTTCTTTGTTACTTCATTGTGTGGTTTAGGTTTAAGAGTAATAGTGGCTTCATAGAACGAATTGGGTAGAGTATCTTCTGTTTCTATTTTGTTTGAGGAGTATTGTTCAATAGTTTGAGGAGTATTGGTATTAGATCTTTGAAGGTCTGATAAAAGTCTTCTCTAAACCCATCTGGTCAGGGGTTTTTCTTGGTTGGGAGACTATTAATGATTGTTTCTATTTCATTAGCAGATATGGGACTGTTTGGTACCTGGTATCTATCTAGAAAATTGTCCATTTCATCGAGGTTTTCTAGTTTTGTTTAGTATTGGCTTTTGTAGTAAGCTCTTATGATTTTTTGAATTTCCTCAGTGTCTGTTGTTATGTCTCTTTTCCATTTCTGCTCTTGTTAATTAGGATAATGTCTCTGTGCCCTCTAGTTAGTCTGGCTAAGGGTTAATCTATTGTGTTGATTTCTCAAAGAACAGCTCCTGGTTTCATTGATTCTTTGTATAGTTCTTTTGTTTCTATTTGGTTGATTTCAGCCCTGAGTTTGATTATTTCCTGCCTTCAACTCCTCTTGGGTGAATTTGCTTCTTTTTGCTCTAGAGATTTCAGAAGTGCTGTCAAATTGCTGGTATATGCCTCTCTAGTTTCTTTTTGGAGGCACTTAAAGCTATGAGTTTTCCTCTTAGGACTGCTTTCATTGTGCCCCATAAGTTTGGGTATGCTGTGGCTTCATTTTCATTAAACTCTACAAAGTCTTTAATTTCTTTCTTCATTTCTTCCTTGATCAAGTTATCATTGAGTAGAGTGTTCTTGAGCTTCCATGTGTGTATTGGCATTCTATTCTTTATGTTGTCATTGAGGAGGAGCCTTAGTCCATGGTGATCTGATAAGATGCAAGGAATTATTTCAATCTTGTATCTATGGAGGCTTGATCTGTGACCAATCATATGGTCAGTTTTGGAGAAGGTACCATGAGGTGCTGAGAAGAAGGTATATCCTTTTGTTTTAGGATAAAAAGTTCTATAGATATCTGTTAAATCCATCTGTTTCATAATTTCTCTTAGTCTCTCTGTGTCTCTGTTTAGTTTCTGTTTCCATGATCTGTCCATTGCAGAGAGTCTTCACTATTGCAGACTCAACTGGCAGAGGGTTGAAATCTCCCACTATTATTGTATGCAGTGCAATGTGTGCTTTGAGCTTTAGTAAAGTTTCTTGTATGAATGTGGATGCCCTTGCATTTGAACCATAGAGATTCAGAATTGAGAATTCATCTTGGTAGATCATACCTTTGATGAATATGAAGTGTCCTTCCTTATCTTTTTTGACCACTTTAGGGTGAAAGTCGATTTTATTTGATATTAGAATGGCTACTCCAGCTTTTTTCTTGGGACCATTGGCTTGGAGAGTTGTTTTCCATCCTTTTATTCTGAGGTAGTGTCTGTCTTTGTCACTCAGGTGGGTTTCCTGTATGCAACAAAATGTTGGGTCCTGTTTACTTACCTGGTCTGATAATCTATGTCTTTTTATTGGGGAATTGAGTCCATTGATATTAATAGATGTTAAGGAAAGGTAATTGCTCCTTCCTGTTATTTTTGGTATTAGAGTTGGAAATCTGTTCATGTGGCTATCTTCTTTTAATTTTGTTGGAAAATTACATTTTTGCTTTTTCTAGGATGTAGTTTCCTAACTTATGTTGAAGTTTTCCATTTACTACCCTTTGCAGGGCTGGATTTGTAGAAATATATTGTGTATATTTCATTTTGTCATGGAACACTTTGGTTTCTCCATCTATGGTAATTTAGAGTTTTGCTGAGTATAGTAGCCTGGGCTGACATTTGTGTTCTCTTAAGGTCTGAATGACATCAACCCATGATCTTCTGGCTTTCATAGTCTCTGGCGAGAAGTCTGGTGTAATTCTGATAGACCTGCCTTTCTATGTTACTTAACCTTTTTCCTCACTACTTTTAATACTCTTTCTTTGTTTTGTACATTTGGTGTTTTGACTATTAAGTGGCGGGAGGAATGACTTCTCTGGTCCAGTCTATTTGGAATTCTATAGGCTTCTTGTATGTTCTTGGGTATCTCTTTCTTTAGGTTAAAGAAGTTTTCTTCTGTAATTTTGTGAAGATATTTACTGGCCCTTTAAGTTGGAGGTCTTCACTCTCTTCTATACCTATTATCCTTAGGTTTGGTCTTCTCATTGTGTCCTGGATTTCCTGGATGTTTTGGGTTAGGATCTTTTTGCATTTTGCATTTTTTTGACTATTGTGTCAATATTTTCTGTGGTATCTTCCGCCCCTGAGATTCTCTCTTCTATCTCTTCTATTCTCTTGGTGATGCTTGTATCTATGGTTCTTGACTTCTTTCCTAGGATTTCTATCTCCAGAGTTGTCTCTCTTTGTGATTTTTTTTTATCTGTTTCTACTTCCATTTTTAGGTCTTGGATGGTTTTATTCAGTTCCTGCACCTGTTTGTTTATACTTCCTGTAATACTTTCAGGGATTTTTGTGTTTCCTCCTTAATGACTTCTCCTTCTTTACTTGTGTTCTCCTGTAATTCTTTAAGGGATTTTTGTATTTCCTCTTTAAGGGCTTGAACCTGACTACCTTTGTTCTCCTGTATTTTTTTTTAAGGAAGTTATTCATGCTCTTCTTAAATTCCTCTATCACCATCATGTGATATGATTTTTAGATCCAAATCTTGCTTTTCTGGTGTTTTGGGATATCCAGGACATGCTGTGGTGGAAGTACTGGGTTCTAATGAAGCCATGTAATCTTGGTTTCTGTTGGTAAGATTCTTGTGTTTGCCTTTTGTCATTTGTTGACCTCTGGTGTTAGATGTTCTTGCTGTCTATGGCTGGAGCTTGTTCCTCCTGTGTGTCTGTAAGCCTGTGTCAGTAGTTCTGAGAGATTAGTTCTCCTCAAGTAAGACCTGTGTCAGTGGGCTATGGATCAGTTGTCTCTACCCCCTTGATCACTAATTGAGAAAATGCCCCACAGCTGGATCTCATGAGGCACTTCCACAACTGAAGCTCCCTTCTGTGATAACTCTAGCCTGTGTCAAGTTGACACACAAAACCAGTCAGTATACTTATCTAAGTACATAAAATAATTTATTCCATCTATAGTCTTCTATGTTCACAACTAATTACTGTTTTTTATTCCTAGATTCATCCCAAGATGATCACTGACTGTTTCTGTCAAATACAGAAATATTTTTCTCATATAGACTCCTATACATTGTAATTTTTGATTTTAGATATTCTTCTACCATTTCCTCCTTTTTCATAATGTAAATATTAAAATATGATGATGCAATTTAGGGAATGTCTTTGCATCAAGTGTCTTCATAGGTAAATATGCATTTTTAAGTGCATTTTAAAAAGTGTTAGTGAATATTGCCTAAAGGAGAGAAGTAAGGATTTCAAATGTAAGCTATCATCAGCTGGCAAAACCATGCCCCTTCGAGAGCACAAGATAAACAATAGCTGCTCTGGAAAATCTGAAGCAGCCCCAAATCCCACACCTGAGATTAAAACAAAGGCACATTTACATAGGATTTCTGTATTTTTTTTAAGAGACCAGAATTCCCACTACTGATGTACATATGTTTAAAAAATAAAATAAAATTTAGTATAATGGGGCTTCAAAGAATATTGCAGAGATCATATGTCTACATTGCTCTCCTGAAATCTCAGCTCAAGAGATGAAGTAAAAATTACCAATATCATTACCAAAAATTGTTAATAATTTGCCTATTTTTCTTTAATTTGCAATTCATTAGAATTACTCATCTAAGTTACAGGATATTAGAGACTGGTATATTGGTAAGAGTTAATGATTAATTGTTACAATTACTGTAAGTATTTTGCTTATTTTTCAATTTAATGTGTTGCTGTTTAAATTAAGCAATGCACATGTATTCAAATTAAATCTGGATTACAAAATATATAATAATCAGTTCATATTCTATTCTTAATCTCTTTTATTCGATTTCACCTTGCTCTTAGGAGATGGGAAGAATGTGACCAAAATATATTTACTATTAAAATTTGTTTTAAGTAATAAAGAAGCTTGCCTTAACTTTAGGAGACAAGGTCCCATCAAACATCCTATTGAGTTCATTTTGTGTTGGCTAAAATCTTCTGGATATTTATTCTACCATTAAAAGTATCAGTGACTGTTGAGTCTCACAAGTGTTACATAGACTTTAAAAATCTAGTAAGAAAGATGATTGCTGTATGTAGAAAATGGAAAATACCAACAAAATCTTCCAATCAAATTTTGTAGGTGAGGACATGTCAAGTTGCTCCACCCAATCAAACGTATTACAGCGAGGGATAGACAAATTTGAAGCTGCATCTGGCTCGCTTTAGGCTATTTTTAGGTACAGGAGAGTAGAGTTCTGTCTCCACGAGTTTTTTTTTTTTTTTTTT
>JADRCC010327677.1:1044-16068 GCA_019843855.1 Hylomyscus alleni | reverse complement strand
TATGATGCTAAACAGTGAGAATGATAGCGGGTCTATAATCCTACATATGATGCTAAACGGCATACTTAAACAAGGAGCACCTTCAGGCACTCAGTGGTTTTTTTTTTTTTAAACCTCCAGACTTCCATAGTGCGTTCCAATAAATAAAACCAAACACCAGAAAAGGGAGAAAAGGGAAAGAGGATTACACAGCATAGCCAGGAAATCTGCTATGTTCTTGTTCTGACATTGTGGCCAGTCCTACTAGCAGGAAAAGTTCTTTACCTCGCTCGCAGTTGGCTGCCATTTAAACGCAGCCATTGGTCCAGCCATCATCCCCTTTACAGTGCTAGACTCAGGGATGGTGAGGTCCTACAGGAGAGAGGCAGAGAGAGCATGAGCACATTGTGCTTCCCCTTTTGGTCACACTCAACCCTGAACTAAGTCCCTGGCAAGCGCCATGGTCTAAGTGTAAATTTAAGCTAACCCCCTGGGCAAGGCTCTAAGTGGGAGAAAAAGGGCAACTGCTTCCGGCAGTTTTGTTATAACAAAACCTGCTAATGCACTCATGTCACAAAGGGGAAGGTTAATAAGGGAGCTGCCAGCAAGTCACAGGGAAATTCTTTATGGGAATAATAATCATTAAGAGTGGGTCAGAGGGAATCTACCTTGTCTTAAAAAACAAAACAAAAAGCAACTACATGGCACTGCTGAGGAGACCTGCCCAGATTTAAGTTACAATTCTTGGGGCGTTCTCAAATGAGCCACTCTCTATCTCCATGTTTTGTGCCCACTCCCTTCTACACCTGTAACAATACCTCATACTTCACCCACCTGAGTGGGACACCAGGGTGAATGTTCATGTGCCCACAGACATCCCACCATTCCTGTGATGAAGTTCCCCCTCCCTGGCGCCAGGCTGCCTCCTCTACTGCTTTGCCGCCATAAAGCCACCTTTTCCCTTGTCACTTGTACCAAACTGGCCACCATACCATCATCACTGTCAGCAGCAGGCAGATGCACACTGAATCTCCAGCTCCCTTTCTGGGTCTATGGAGTCTAGTCTCTGCAGACCAGCTCAAGTCAGACCTCATCACATCTTCCCAAAGCCAGCTCCCCACTTCTCACAGTGAAGCTGAAGTCAGCTATGGAGTCTTCAGAAAGGGCTCTAGTCAGACACGTGACTCCACTTGCATCTCTGCCCAAGTCCTAAGTCTGTTCCCTTCCCATCATCAGTACTCTCGTTTCCTATCTCAAACACCCCAAACATGCACCTGTCTCAGGACCTCTGTATTACTCGGAATGGTCTTTCATCATGTCCACTTGGCCCCCCAGGCTCACTTTAGGGCACCATGGAAAGTCTCTGTACCCTTCTCCATTTGATGGTGATGTTGATTACAGTGACAGCAAAGATTTCAATAGTCACCTTACTACTAATTTATATGTATGGTCTCATATAACTCATAATGAAGAATAAATATTGCCTTTCTTGTACAGAAAACTGAGGTGTAGAGAGCTCAAGTAGCATTGGCCAATTGAGAGACAGATTAAAAATTCAAACTCAAGGCCTGGTGTTGGCTCACGCCTTTAATCTTTGTACTCAGGAGGCAGAGTCAGGCGGACCTCTGTTTGAGGCTAGCCTCATCTACAGAGTAAGTTCAGGACAGCCAGGGCTATACAGAAAAACCCTGTCTTAAAAAATAAAACAAGACAAACAATTCAAACTCTCAGAGATGGTGGCACATACTTTTTATCCTAGTCTCCAGGGAGGCAGACATAGGCATATCTCTTTGAGTTTGAGGCCAGCCTGGTCTACATAGTTCCAAGCCAGCCAAGGATAGAAAGTGAGACTCTTGTCTCAAAATATACAGCAAAACCAAACCAAACCAAACCAAACCAAAATCCAACCAACCAAAAGAAAAAAAAATTACATGAAACAACTCAAATTCCAGCAATTTAGACCCAGGGTTGGTGTTATTACAAGTGTCCAGTGTTTTGTCTACTTTGCTCCACATTGGGAATTATGCTGGTATGCAGATGAAGCTGAGTATGTATTAGAGAAGTGGGTATCTCTCTTCCTGAGAGGGTCCGCATCTGTCTCTTAGGCTTTATCTCTAGATGTGGCCTGCAGTAAAGCTGCCAACTAAGCACCTAATACTTTAATGTAGTGCTGACAAAGCCTGTTCTGCAGTTACAGATACAGTCTATCTGTGCAAACACAGAAGCCCCCAATCATGTTACAACACTTCCTCTGACACCAGGCTGCTGAATTTTAAATTGCAGCCAATGAATTTGGAACAGTGGAGCTCAGGGATGACAGAATAGAATTTACAGCTCTTGGTCCAACCTTGATTTATTCTTCTTGGTGTAAGTGTAAAATTTTATGAGTGCCACAGGTCTGACACATTTCTGCAGGGATGATCTGAAGTTGAAGCTGTAGTTCTCAGCTTCGAAGTAAAAAAAGGAGAGCCCAGCTAAGACATAGGAGCAGGGCTCCAGGCAAGCTCTCAAACAGAAGTCTAGACATAAATTTAGCCTCGCCTTTAGGCAGGCATTTAACACCTCTGAGCTCTAGGTCACCTTTTTAGCTATCCTTAGGGGGCAGAAGATTATACTACAACAGAACGGCACTCACCTGGGACTCTGCAGCTAGGAGCCCATGCTTTATTGCTTACTTCCAGCCAAATGACAATTGCTATGGCAACACACCTATACTCTTTGAGCTACAGGATACATGAGGTCAGATGATACACTTCATTCCAGTGCCAGGACACTCTACCTGAAGCATCAAACACAGGTCCACTCCAAAAACACCCAGAAAGGACCCTGTTGTTCTCCTAGACTGAAACCTGGTTAAAAGTTACTATGCCCCATGATTTGCCATGTTGTGGGGTAGACTGTTTCTCATTACCAACTTGAGGAAAGCCTTGAGATGGGAGAAGCTTGGGCAGGATCTAGGAAGGGCTAGAGGGGAAGTTGTTTCTGTCCAGGAGCCTGTGAGAACTTGCCTGAAGGCAGTACTAATTTGAAAGGCAATGTAATACCTGACAGCTCCAATTTCTTCTCTAAGGAAAACTGTATCTTTTGGCCACCAGGCCACATCCCTTGCAAGTCCTTACTGGCTGAGGCTGGTAGTTTTCTGAAGGCCCCTAATTCATGAGCATGGTCATGGGAAGACTCTTGTCTTCCTTCTCCTTAGCCTTAGGACAGTGTGAAGAGCCTTCTCCAATCAGAGGCCCATAGAGGCAAACCAGGCTGCGCCTAGCCAAAGATATTCACATGGAACCCTAAAGTGTTTTAAAATGTGAATCACATTCAAACATTTAAACTTAGGGAACTTCACATACAATTTTGTATTTCCAGTCCCTCTCAAGGAAAACCAGACAATCTGGCAGCAGTTGGCCAAGCACCCTATGGATGGAGTGCAACTGGGCCAGCCCCAATATACAATGAGCTCTTCAGTTCCTTCTGCAAGTTCAAGGCAGCGTGAGTCCTTTAGCGCCCTGTCCCGCTGGTGTTTGAGCCTGCCAGCCTCGCTCTGCCATCTAGGATTTCATCAAGGTTTTATCACCCCCTGTTCCATCAGCCACCTGGCTTCTGTTCCTTTTATCATGGTTGCATATCTCCCAGTGTGCTCTCACTATTCACAGGCCATCCACTTCCTGAAATTCAAGACTTGTTAGCCAGAAGGTAAGAGATATGCCATTTCCTCCTGGTTTCATCTGGCCACACTTACAACTACATTAGCCCTGACCACATACTTTCTTTGCAGTGTAGCCTCTGCCCTTGAGTACCCTTCCACATATTTCCAAGACAAGCTCATCTAGTCTTGTAGATTAGACTGTTTTGTTTTGTTTTGTTTTGTTTTTGTTTTGCCTCCAAGATGGCTTCCCAAGTCTATAATTCTAGTACTTTCTGGGTTGTGCTTCAAATGTATCACACTAAAAAAGATCTGAAGGCTCGTTAAATGGTAGAGTGCTTGCCTACCATGCATGAAGTTCTAGGGTCTAGCCTTAGTTCCATAAACAAAGACAATAGCAAGACCCAAATCCCTCTGCAAGCCACAGAACCACTTCTCTCTTTTTTGATCATATAATACGGAAACAACACTATCTTCTAGGAGTGAAGCTTGAAGCTTCCTTACCCTTTCATCTTCACCTTTCCATATAACCAGCTGCCAAATCACAGGAAGGCTGCCTCTGACATGCCTCTCCCCTACTCTTTTCAGGAAATTCTCCCTCTCATGAGTCTACCTGTGACTTTGGCTTCAGGCTCCTTTTTCTGACCTTGCAATTACTAAGGCCCAGCTCAGCACACCGCCATCTCAACAACCAGCTTAAACAGCTTCTTAAGTACTTCTGCTATCTTGAATTTACTGGATGATCCTCTGCATCCCAGTGTCAATCTGTACCTGTTTGCCCTGTCCCTCTACCTGCACAGGGATAGACATGTCAGAATCCTGCCTCACGTGGAGTGCATGCTCTCCTCTACAGTGTTTTCCCTTCATTCTTGTTAGTCTTGCCCGTGGCCTGAGCAACTCAGGAGACAGCTTTCCTTCCTTCACCACCTACATCTCTTACCTATGTCTGTGCATTTTACTCTCACTATAGAACACGGCAAGGACTCCACACCCACAAGATGAGCAAGATCAGACTTAAGAGCATGGCTCTACTTTACACAAAAAAAGACACTAGTCTCGGAAGCTACAGCAGTAAGACAAACCTTCTCATCCTTTGGGGGCCGACCCCGCTTCCGGGGACTTTGCTCTTGGGCTCTTTTAAGGCATTTGGTGCCTCTGTCTGCAGAGCCTGAAGTCACCCTCTTCTTTCCTTCTCCCATGTTCTTCTTCACCTTCCCTTCAGACAGGCTAAGCTTGCGTTTTTCATCACCTGAGTTTGGCCTACTTCTCTCCTCACTGGAATTACGCCGATTCTTGTCATCAGCAGAACTGTGGGATGATGTCTGAAAGTTCAACAATAATAATGATAACCACTACAACAGCCACTGCTACCAACATGGGCCACATAGTTCTCTCACTCAGCAGTTCTATCAGTTGTCTTCATAACCACCCTGAGAAACAGGATCCTTGCTCACCTCTGTGCTGGAAAGACAGCTTAAAAAAAGAAAATCACATCACTTGTCTACAGCTCCAAAGGTGGGAGGGAGGTGGCTGTATTCCTAAGCTCTTTGCCTGTACTGTGAAGCAGAGCTACTCCTCCCAAAAACAACATGCCTCAGTAAAGTGAGCCACGGGCAGAGTTGTGGAAAAGGAGAGTGTCTACAACACAAATCATCTGCTAGTAACCATGCAAAACCATTGACCTGATGTTGGAGGGGAACGACTGCAGTCTCTCTCACCTGGTCTTTCCCTTTGGCTCTTCTGAGAAACTCTTCAACAGCATCCACAGCTTGCTGGAACCGTTTGCCCTTGTTGATCTTTATCATCTCCTCCTTGTGAGCATGGTAAGGCTTTAGCTGTTCCACTTTGATCCAGGCACTAGTAGAAAACAAACACAAAAAGAGTTCCACTTGTACTGCATGTGTCAACACATTCCTCTCACTACGGGAGGATTTTTAACACGATTTGTCTTAGCTGGAAATTAAAAGAGTCATGAACCTTACCAACCACCCATTTCTAACTCTTGAGCCCCAAGTACATTTTCTTGAGATGAACAGAACCACAACAGGTCAGAACTTTCCTGCAGTGAAGTCACCATATCATACACCGTGTTTTCATTCTCATTCACCAGCTTTCCCTCCCCAATCACACACACCTGCAACTTGCTCAGTACAGGCAAAGCCTGTAGATTGTCTGCATGAAGGCCAAGGAGATCTGCAAGCTTTATAAATGCATGGGAACCCCCCTTTTCCCCTCCCTCCTTCCCTTCCTCCCTCTCTCTTCCCCATCTCTCCATGCTTTCAATGCATTATTCTCTCTGGCCTGGCACTCACCATGTAGACCAGGCACTCTTCCTATCTTTGTCTCTTGAGTGCTAGAATTACAAGTAAACCATCACATTTGACTTAGTCAAATATTTGAACTAGATTACAAAATCTGTCCATCAACCTAGGGTCAGGAATGTAACCAGATTAATGAAATATAATTTTGTCTTTCAAGACAGGGTTTCTCTTTCTCTATGTAGCCCTGGCTGTCCTGGAACTTACTCTGTAGACCAGGCTTCCCTCAAACTCACAGAGTTCCACCTCCCAAGTGCTGAGATTAACTACCACAGACCAGTCTTAAAAATAAAAATAAAAAAAAAAGGCAAGTACTCATGTCCTTTTCTTTCTCTTTTCTTTTTTTGAGATAGGGTCTCACTGTCACAACAATCAGGCTGGCCTCCAACTCATGGAGATTTGCCTGCTTCAATTTCCTGAATAATGTTATTAAAGGTGTGTGTGTAACAATACCTGGCAAGGACTCAGTGTATAGTAAACTGCTTAAACTCTATGTAGTTGAAGATGGCCCTGAACTCGAGTCTTTTGCCTCCAACTCCCAAATGCTGGGTTCACAGGTGCGCACCACCACTCCTGGTATACATGGTGCTGGAGATCTAACTACCCACCAACTGAGCATTCTACCCTAAACGCAATATTAAAAGTTTGCTGTTCTTATAGACATCTGCACCCACTGAATCTATATCTGTTCTTAAATGATGGTATCCATTGCTACTAAGCCATATACACACGTATGTTTTGGGATGAGTACAGCAGTCACAAAAGAGGCTTTAAATGACATTCTTTTTGAAAGGCAAAATGAACTCCTCTTAGTGTTAATTTCAACTGCCAATGTGTTACACCTTAAAGTGAAGAAAAGCAGTCAGCTGCTAGTTCTGAAGGATCTGGCCTGTCATGGATCCTGAGAAAGTCTGCTGTAGTAGGCTTTCCTAAATGATGCTCTGGAATCCAAGTGCAAATGCGAACATATTACAGGCTTGGCAAAGTATCAGTTAATTTATATATGTATTTTACCTGGTGATAATACTCATTGAGTCTCACAGCATAACCTTCAGAAAAAAAATGGGCCAGGCTAAGGATACAGAAACTAGGCTACATCAGTGACTGTAAAGCTTCTTTCGTAGAGAAGACTAGAGAATATTCGCTTACAATGGCCAAAGTGGTTTTTATCCGCCTCCAACTTTTTCACTGAGTACTGTGGGAACAATTGTGAAGACAGGTCAAGAATAAATGTGGCAGCCCTGGGACACAGTTCGATACAGCACATCAGGGCAGTTATGATACCTATGGCTAAGGCAAACAACACACAGGAAGACAGTGGTCCCTGGCACACAGAGCCAACCATATCTATCACTGGAGAGAGGTATTCTGGTTGCTAGCTCAGCTAGTTTGTAAGCTGCCATGAGAACCATGACTCCAATCCACAGGGAAGAAACATGAGATAAGGTATTGATCCCCTAAATGTTGGCCACTATGTCCCTAGGGACCCAGCCACAGCTCTGTACTCTATTTACAGAATCCTAAGGACAGAAGTGAAGGTAGCAGTACTAATTGGTAGCTCAGCTCTGAGACCACACCAGTGTCAGGGATAGTGCTCAAAGACGGTTCTCAAGACACACACTGTCCAGCCTCCAAAAATGGGTTAGATGCTCTGCAGGCAGTAATCCCATTCATTCCTTCTGTCACTGTTATGCCTGCCTCCTACCAACAAGGTGAGGACTTCTATGGAAGAGATGCCAATAAGTCAGCCCTCATTTTTTGGGGGGCAATGTGTTTTAAACAGATTTCTGATTTCTGCAAGAAGGAAGAACATACACAAAATTCTACTCACCTTCCAGATAGGACTTTGAGAAACTATACTGAAATCTTCCTCTATACAATGATCTTTTAAATGCTCAAATGAACTGACAATACAAATACGACTTTGAGAAGATAAAAGCAAGAAATGCTAATCTACTAAAAAAACTGATCAAGTGACCTGCCCCACCAGAAATACAGTCAATAAAATAGCAGCTCACTGGAGCACAGAAGGATTACCTCTAGAAAGCAAACCACACTTGAATCACTTCAGCCACCAGAACAAACTGTGTTCTGTTGTGGTACATCACAAAGCCCTGCCTAATGACTTGGTGCCTTTTTGCTCTAGACTGTGTGGCTTAGAGGCCTGATGTAGTGGGAAACTCAGTCTGGCTGTTGCTGTGAATACATATGACATGGCCCACAGCATGTTCCTTGGTGTCTTGTCATATTTCCTACAAACTCTTCAGATGGAACACAGACCTGCCACTAAGCCATTCTCAGATTACTCCACTTAAAAAGTTCTAAGGCTGGTGAGATGGCTCAGCAGGTAAGAGCACTGACTGCTTTACCGAAGGTCCTGAGTTCAAATCCCAGCAACCACATGGTGGCTCACAACCATCCATAATGAGATTTGACACCCTCTTCTGGTGCATCTGAGGACAGCTTACAGTGTACTTACATATAACAATAAATAAATAAATCTTAAAAAAAAAAAGTTCTATACTTTGGAGCTGCTTTCTCCTTAAGTGAAAAACCATATGACAACCTCGTACATGTGTATCACCCACTGCTTAGGTATAAGGACCTGGGCTGGAGCTTTGAAATGGAAGCACACAATAGAGCTAGACGGGCATGGCCTATAAAAAGACAGGGGCAGAAGGCCCATGTCAGATTACATGGGTCCCCTTCTCCATCTGGATATGTGAGTAGTACTTAGAAAACCATTTTTATAGTTGCCTTAAAACAAAAAACCAACCAACCAAACAAAAAAATCACTAAAAGTGGCTAAAGATGAAGGTTCAATTTTAAGCTAATCAGAAATGAAGGCACCGGGAAATAGATAGATATATACTCATACAAAGGCAATATGGAAATTTTTTTTTTGTTTGTTTTTTTTGTTTTTCGAGACAGGGTTTCTCTGTGTAGCCCTGGCTGTCCTGAAACTCACTCTGTAGACCAGGCTGGCCTCGAACTCAGAAATCCGCCTGCCTCTGCCTCCCAAGTGCTGGGATTAAAAAAGGCGTGCACCACCACTGCCCGGCCAATATGGAAATTTTTGTCTAGTTCATTTCAAGCTAAGTTTACTTTTAGACATCAACAAAGTCAAGTGTGGCTGTGCACTCCTGTAATACCAGCACTAAAGAAGTGGAGAGGGAGGAACAGGAGTTCTAATCCAGTGTGAAATCCTATTTCAAAACTACCATTACCACTAACACCAAAAGGAAACAGCAAAAGACTTGCAATTAAGATAGATTTAGAAAACTTTGTTTCTAGAACTTGGTGTCCTGGTTAGTTGATACAACCAAACATGGATATCAACTTGATACAACCAAACATGGATAGATCCTTTTCCTGAGAAGCAGGAGAACCCAGACCAGTTGGCTTACAGCCATGTCCATGGAGAAATGTCTTGATTGTTCATATGGGAAGGCACAGCCCACTATGACAGTGCCACCACTGGGAAGCTGGTCTTAGACCATATAAGAAAACTGGCTGAACATAAGCACAAGCTAGTGGGCAGCATTCTTCCATGGTTCCTGCCTGACTTCCCTCAACTCGGAGGCATAAGATTGGAAAAACTCTTACCCCAAAATTGCTTTTGGTTGTGGTGTTGATCACAGCAACAGAAAACTAACTAGGATACTTGGTAACATTATCAAGTGCTAGATGAGGCTTTCCAGCAGTGCTGCCTACCCCAAGCAATAGTTAACACTCCTCTATGGGCCAGTTTCTATTCCATGACACCTGTTCATTGTGACACTGCCATCAGCCATGGAGGAGTCACTATGTGGACATGAGCTGTTCCTGTTATTGGGAAGGAGACTCTAATCAATGCCCTATGTGACAGCCATCATGCAGCCCTGGCACAGGGAAAAGTTGTACCAGTCAAATATCCAGAATACTGGACCTCATCACTCACTTATCTTAACCCTCTAACTACTATTAAATGATATCAGATGTAGAGAAAGTGGACTAGTCAATACCAGGTGAAAAGATAAAGGCATGCTTACACATTTCAACCCAGTATGCTCTTCATCACCAACCTCAGACTTGTCTAGGAGAGTCACCTTTAGTACAGACTCAAGGCACCTTGTTCCAGCCAGGCCTGACTTACCCACCGGGCATGACCCCAGCTTCTGATACAGTACTTTTGAACTGGTGGCTCTGAGTACCTGCAAACTAAATGAACACTTTCTCATTGCTATTTTCAGCTAACAATCTAACCAAAAAATTTCAACTGTGTGAGTGTATGTGTGAGCAGACACACAAAGACCATGGTGCTAGTGTAGAGGTTAGAGAACAACTTGAGGAAGGCAGTTGTGTGTGCTCTGAGGACTGAGCTCAAATTATGAGAAAAGGCATGCAAGCACCTGTGTCTGCATCTTGTCAGACTCCATTGACCAAGATTTTTTATTTTTTATTTTTTTTTAAAGATTTATTTATTATTTTAAATAGGTACACTGTAGCTGACTTCAGAAGCACCAGAAGAGGGCATCAGATTTCATTAGGGGTGGTTGTGAGCCACCATGTGGTAGCTGAGATTTGAACTCATGACCTTCGGAAGAACAATCAGTGCTCTTACCCGCTGAGCCATCTCATCAGCCAATTTTTTATTTTTTAAAATAGGTACTTATTTGTGTTTGCAAGCACATGCATGTGTATATGTGTGCATGTTGTATGTTGGTATAAGATCCTTTGGAACTGCAATTTAAGTTAATTATGAGCTACTTACCATGGATGCTGGGAACCAACTATAGTCTTCTAGGAGAGCAGTAATTCCTATAAACCATGGAGACATCTTTCTAACATCTGATCAAAATTTTAAACCCTGAGCCTCGTCTCTTTAATGACAGACTTGTCCGAGGTGAACTCTTACACAATTATTCTTCATGTTTAACTGTGGTCATATGGTAGAGTTAACAAAGCCATGCTGAAGTTATTTGTCCCCCTCTGGATTTTAAAATAAGTATGGAAAGTTGTGTCTTGGAGAGCTGACTCCATCTTATTAAGTCCTATCCTCAAGACAGAGGCCTGATAAGGCAGGTTTGGCCCTCTATTCCTAATTGTGGCATGCCAACATAATCTGTTAGATGTTTTTGGTAAAAAAGGAAAGGAAAAGCTAGATGTCTAAAACTTTTAAACACACACACAAACACACACACACACACACACACACACACACACACATACACACACACTTAAATATTTTCTTTTTTATTTATAGGCATATGTGTGTGCCATGTGAGGTAATGTGTACATGTGCACCCAAGCATCCCTGGAAGCCAGATGGTTACCTAATTGGAGTGCTGGGAACCAAATCCAGGTCCTCTGCAAGAGCAAGCAAGCAGTAAGTGCTCCTAACTACCGAACCATCTCTCCAGAACCATCACATACTAATATCTTACTCAAGAGCCTACGCATTATACTCTGTCATAAAGATCCTTGCTAATATAAAAATTATATGTACATTTTTCCATTAATTCATGTGTCAATGCCCACCCCCTACTCCGACAGGGTTTCTATGTGTAGCCTTGGATCTCCTGGAACTTGCTATATAGACCAGGCTGGCCTGATACTCACAGAGATTTGCCTGCCTCTTCCTCCCAAGTGCTTGTTCCAAAGCGTCAGTATTAAAGGACTCATCACTGCCACAGACATATTTACCTTTTAGAAACTGGTTCTTAGCTCTAAAAAAAATTCAGTTATCATTTGTCTATAACAACTCTAAAGTGACTACTTCACATAGGAGTCGTTGTGCTGCTATTGAACAGTTATACAACATTTTAATTGAGTCGTCCCTTGCAGAACTCTTGAAGGCTACTAGCCAGTTCCTAACTCTTGACCACACTTTTTTCAGGCTTTGCTTTCTCACAGTAATGAGTCCTACTCTTCGGTCTGATGTGTCTCTTTCCTGGATCTTGACTTGCTCTACCTGGTCTTATGGGAAAAGTAACTAAACAGTACAGTGTATTCTTGTAACATGAAATGTATCCTTTCATGTTAGAAGTAATGCTGCTTTTCCTCGCAAAGTAGTCCTACAAGAGGACAGTGGCTTAGGAAAGTGAAATGGCTTGCTTAGATCAGAGAGCAGGTAGAACCAGTTATCTGATACTTGTCAGGCAGACAACACATCCAAAGCTATTTCCCCAAGTATTCTGCTGCCACCAGCTAATCTGGAGATCTTATGTCTAAAGATTGTCCACTGACCCTAAGTGAACCAGCCTTAACACTGAGCACCCAAGCAGTCCTCCGTGACAGCACTGCTGCAAGTTCTTATCATGTGCTTGTTGCCCGGCCCCAACCAACCAACCAACCAACCAACCAACCAACCAACCAACCAACGCAAACATTTGAGTCCCACAGTGGGTCTCATCTGGGAAGTACTGGTCACTGAATGCACCATGAGCCCTTTTAAAATGTTTTTATGTGGAACTCCATCAAAGGGGCTAAGACACTTAAAGTCATGTATAGCTACTAACTGCCCTGTAGTCACTTGCTGTGTACTCAAGAGAGCTTATTTTCCAGAAATCACATCATCACCACCAGCAGCAGCAGGTGTTCAGTACATGCCCTTTATCACTAGGTGTTCAGTTTATGTAATTCCAAATTCCTGTGTCTTATTTCTAGTATTTTGTGTATAGAGGGAAACCACTTTATCCTTCTAGAATTTTAGCATTTAAAAAAAAAAAATCAAATAATGGCTTTCAGACCTTAAATAAAATGAATGAGTTCCCATAGTTCTTTCAGACATGTCTTAATTCTTTCTCTAGCCACCCTTAGAGTATGGCCAACAATAGTGCCTGTTACTCCCACTATGCCAGGCAAGGAGCCTCTTTTTTTTTCCCCATGGGACCAAGCCTAATAGGATCCATATTACCATTTTTGTTCCTAATCATTCAAACTCTATTCATCCTTTGGAACTGGATTTCCATCTTGTCTTCCATCAGCTTTCCTAGACCTGTTGTTCTCCATTGACCTTGCCCTCTTTTGCACACAATCCCAGCTGAACTATTAAATCTTGTTCCCTTACTGAGATTCCCAAAGGTGAGGACCCATATTCACTGTCCTAGGAATTCCTTCAGCATCTAGCACTGAGGAATGGAGACTCATATGCAATATAACCAACACTTGTTTTTCTTACCAGGACAGTCTTCTTCAAGTAGTCTATAGCAATACCACCTATCTTCCTTCCTTCCTTCCTTCCTTCCTTCCTTCCTTCCTTCCTTCCTTCCTTCCTTCCTTCCCTCCTTCCTTTGTTCCTTCCTCCCTCCCTCCCTCCCTCCTTCCCTTCCTTCCTTCCTTCAGTGAGTGAGGGTAGTGGTGGTAATGGGGATTGAACCCAAGGCTTCCCACATGTTAAGACAAGGGTTCTATCACTGAGTTATAGTCCAGTCTCAATCATGACACCGAACAACACTCCCTCTTCACAGGCTCTGCTCTCACAATTTAGGGTAGTCTTCCTTGAAATACTGCCACCACAAAGCTAGTAAGCTGGCTTATGAAAAGAAAATGGGGGCAGGGTATATCTGCATTGTGAAGGTCAACACACTATGTAAACTGAAACCTGGAAGAGCACTCTGACACATAAACTCCTGAATGTGTGAAACATTTGTAAGGGACTTTTTAGGAGAAAAAAAAACCACTCTTGCCAGGCGGTGGTGGCGCACACCTTTAATCCCAGCACTTGGGAGGCAGAGGCAGGTGGATTTCTGAGTTCGAGGCCAGCCTGGTCTCTAGAGTGAGTTTCAGGATAGCCAGGGCTACACAGAGAAACCCTATCTCGAAAAACCAAAAAAAAAAAAAAAAAAAAAAAACCCCAAAACAAAAAACAAACCAAAAAAAAACCCACCCCTTTTTTTTTTTTTTTGAACTTAAAGTAACATTTTTCTTTAAACAATATTAAGTACAGAAACAACTGCTTCAAGAAACCAAGTTACCTAGCCAGGATCAGGCAATCATCCTGTATTGAGAAGAAAGCTAAACAAATCACTGTAAATTCAATTCCATAAACATTCTTTCAGTATAACTTTTTAAAGTTTACTTTCTGTAAAGTCAAACTCTCAAAGTAATGATCCTAGATTCTTCCAGCACACACTGGGAAATAACTTTGTAACTGCAACAACACAGTGTTACTTTGTTTCACAAATGAGAACAGGATTACACAAGTACTTTTACCAAATAACAAACACCTTAGCTTTCAATGTACCCCAGACTACACACATGGTCATTAAAACAAAATCAGCTGGGCATGTAGCTTAGTTGTCAATGGCTTGTCTAAAATGGGCAAGGCTCTGGGTTCTATCCCCAAGGCCACAGAACATTTTTAAAAATTGACTGGGGGAGGGGGGGAGAAAGAAAACATGAGTGCATGTGACATAAACAGGAACTGTTGATAAAGCAAAGATATAAAAAACTAACCCCAGTGTGGTGACCATATGTAGAGTTATGAACTCTGGTTCTTACCTGGAGGAAACTATCACTGGCCTCAAAATACTTTTTGCTAGATAAGAACACATTTTCTTTAAGCATAAAGCCAGAATGAGGTGCCACTTTTCACGCATTGTAGTAAGCCTCAGAACACTCACAAAGCAGCTTAGACTCAGGGGGGACACCCAAAAGCAACATGGAACTCACTGATCTTCTGTTCCAAAAAACTTCACAAAGAAGCATTTCTTTCCACGTGGTTTCTTTAAGTCCTTGGGTGGATTAACAATCTGAAGGAGAGAAAAAGTAAAGGTGTGAGGAGAATCAGAGGTCTACTGGGAAAGTAACTTCCCATGGCTCCAATGAGGCTGGAAAGCCAAAGATCTGAAAAGGGACAATGTCTAAAAGCAAACTAAGGCTCTATATTTGTCCCATACATGGGACTTTGCTTTTGTGATATGAAAAAATATTCTTTAAATTCTCCATAGCCAACAGGTAGTATACTGTTCCACAGATAGTTCTTACTGCAATGGCTTATGGTATAGAAACAGTTAAAACTAACAGCAACATTACCCCTCCCTCTATGTGATGTGATTAATGAAGAAACAGAAAACATTTTTTTTTTTTTTTTTTTTTTTTTTT
>JADRCC010327622.1:11488-32557 GCA_019843855.1 Hylomyscus alleni | reverse complement strand
CACACACACACACACACACACACACATGCACACGCACACGCGCACACACACACACACACACACTAAAGGGGCTCCAAGAAGTGCCCTTCCCAGCAATCTGTGTATAAGACATTGTGAGGTTTTTTTTTAAGAAAACTGAGCAGAGACTGGATCTGGAATGAAGCACTTGACTGAGACTCCAGAAAACCCTCTTTAATGGTACCTTCATCAGAAAGACATTTTTTTAAATGTCATATAGGGGAAACGGTTCCAGAGACAGTTCAGAGATCAGGGAAGCTCTCAGAGCAACTGGGATTCGGGGTGGAGAGTTGCCACCCTCACTGTCTGTCTAAATTCTGTGTCCAGGTCAGTTCTCTGTGCTGCCTACAAGAAGCCTATATCAGCCTTCTGAGCCCCTCTCACTTTTAAAGTCATTTAAAAAAAAACTTTTTATTTTATTTATTTATTTTTAATGAACAAACAAAAACAACAAGAACAAACTCCTGTTGCCTCCCCCCTCCCCATGTCTACCACCCCACCCTTTCCCACCTATCGGCCCTGTCATTCCCCTACACTGGGGCACAGAACCTTCACAGGGCCAAGGGCCTCTCCTCCCAATGATGACCAACTTTGCAATCCTGCAGAGACTGAAGGAAGGGCACTCCAGCCTGATATAGCTGTCTCCTGAGAGGCTCTGACAGTACCTGACTAATACAGAAGTAGAGGCTCACAGCCATCCATTGAACTGAGTACAGGGTCCCCAGTGAAGGAGTTAGAGAAAGAACCAATGGAGTTGAAGGGTTTGCAACCTCTTGGGACGAACAACAATATGGACTGACCAATGCCCTCAGAGCTCCCAGGGACTCAACCACCAACCAAGGAGTACACATGGTGGGACTGATTTTACATGGCATATTGTATGTGCTCATGTTTCCCTAACTTCTCCTACCTCCCTCACTGGTTAGTCCTAAGATAATGTCATTTCTCCTTTCCTCAAACATGATTGTATGAGTTTGTATGAAACTAGAAACTAAAAATGGGAGAAAACACACTGTATTTATCTTTCCGAGACTGACTTAATTCTCTTAAAATGATAATCTCCAGTTGATCTGTTTTCCTGAAAAATGGCAGAGTTTTATTCTTTATGGCTGAAAAAAATTATTTTGTGAATACATATCACATTTTCTTTATCTGGTCCTCTGTTGCTGGATACCTTGGTTGGCTCTGTATTTGCTATTGCTCACAGTGCTGCAGTAAATGCAGATGTTGGAGTATCTCTGTGATGTGTTGACTTGAAACCTTTTAGTAACACACGACAACAGTGTTTGTTGTCAGGCTTACGAGACCAATCAGTCCTTGGCACATCCCCTAAGCCTCTCATCTCTCTCCTCTCCTTGACACTCCTCCCTCCAGCTGATGAAGACCCCAGGGGCCACACCCAGAACAGCCAGGACAGTACCCACCTAAAGGTTCTTAACCCACTCACATTTTTACTCTCCCTTTTGCTATGCCACGTGGTGGTATTTTCTCAGGGTATGGGCATGAGGATATGGACATCTTTGCGGGCCACTATTCACCATCATTGAGCTTATTCCAGGACCTCCCTGGCTGTGATCTTCATGTACGTAATCAGAGCAAACAACACCCCACTAAAGAGTCGTGTTAAATAATTCTGGAAATGTCCATATTGTTCTTCCTTTTCATTCATGCATGCGCTCACATGTTTTTGAGAGAATCTCATGTATCCCAGACTGGCCTCCAACTCTCTATGCCTCTCAAGATGGCCTCCACCACCTACCTCCTGTATGCTGGGGTGGTAAGCAAAATCATGCCCAGTGTATGCAATGCTGGGGATGGAACACAGAACCTTGCACATGCTGGGCAAGCACTCTACCAACTAAGCTATATCTCCAGTTCTCAAAGGCTTTACAATAAGAGTGTATGGTTGGCAGCAGTATCCTTTAGAACAGGGGAAATGCAGGGGATGTTTGGGAACCATAGTTTGTGGCTAGATTCTGAACATTGTCCTGGAAAAGCCTCGGCCTGCCTCTTGATTGATTTTCCTGAGAATAGTCTCTCACAGATATCCCCAGATGCTCGTCTCCATGGTAATTCTACATATTGTCAATCAGCAATATTTACTATCACAAATGCTTTCTCTAAACTGGATTCACTTCTCATCAAATGAATTTGGTTCAAAGGCCTCCATTGTCCTATGTCCCGTCCCATGTCCCTCCCAACATTGGTGCCTTCGGCTATCATAAGGACCGGAGTCAGGCATCTATATGAACCACCTCAAAGCATGTTAATGTCTCTCATTCTCATGTTGGTATAAATACTTACCCTGTGCTTGTGTAAAGTAGAGAGTGGGTGATGTCTGTAATTTTGTATCCTCCATAACTTGCTAACTACATCCTGGTTCTAGACATGCCTGAGAGCTTCCTACACTCTCTTTCCTCTTGCTACATTGGGCAGATCAATTTTTCCTTAACATCTACCCTTCCAAAACTGAGTGTACCAGGGCTCAAATGAGTAAAGTGTTTGCTTCACAAGCCTGAGGCCCTGAGTTCAATCCCCTAAAACCAACACAAAAAGGAGCCAGAGTCATCCGTTTCATGGAAAATGCAGAGAGGTGGGTTCTTGAGGCCCACTGGCCAGACAGCCTAACCTATTTGGATAGCCCCAGGTCAATGAGAAACTCTGTCTCAAAAACCAAGATGGATGGTGTCTGAAAAGTTGAAAACCAGGATTGACATGTGGCCTAGGCAGACACACAGATACAGGGCAGAGAAATTGTGTAGAATTCATAATTCATATCCAAGAATCCATGTGTTTTTTCAATAAGTGCTCATACTTGTCATCAAAGAAATTTCTTTTTGCTGTAGATAAAGGTTGTTACAGAGAACCATGACGGGTCAAATGCAAATGATAAATGATCATAGCATGGTTAGCCTGAAATGGGACATCCATAGAAAAATCCTACACCCAACACTCAGGAAATATCACAGTGGTGGGCACAGATAGATTGTAAGAGCCAGGGAACCAGGACAATTGCTGTAACATAGCAGGCATGCTTTTCTGTGGATGCGCAACAATATGGCTTCCTGTGTACAACTACCCCAGACAACACAGGAACATGGATGGAGAAAGACTCACAAGGCTCCGGCCTTAGCGGAAGGACTGCAAGCAGTCAATGGCTGCTAAGAGGGGAGCTAATTTTCTTTATAGATGACCCTGAAACGTCGATAAAATCTAAGTGGTCAGCCCTAAACCCATGTACATATTGAGCAACACTAATTGCACTCAGTAGATTGTGCACCATCTCCATGTATGTATATAATTCATCATATATATATAATATTTATAAAAGAACACTAATTTGATAGGGAGATGTGAGGTGGCACTGGAGGAGCTGGAAAGGAGAGGTATATGGGTAGAAATGATGTAGATACAGTGTACTTATTCTATATGACAGTTTCAAAAAATGATTCTTGGAATTAAACCAATCTTTAGGTCTATTTAGAGTTCATCAGAGCCATCTGACCTCTGTTCTGATGGGTTTTCAGGTTCTTCAGAGCACACAGGTTACATACTTACAGCCACATTCCCCCAGGATTGGGGAGAGCAGGAAAATACAACTGGATGGACCAGAAGACTGGCTATCACAACTTCGCAGGGCTTTGCATGCAGGATTCCAACTAAAGCTCTGAAAGAAGACTGCGTAGAGCTCACTCCATCCCTACCACTACTCCTGCTCTGAAGTTCTCCAAGTACGTCGCAACCATGCTAACACTTGTGTTTCACAAACCAGAGGGACAGAGGCGAGTTGGAACATGTACATTTCACATACAATGGATCAGTGTCCAGTCCAATAATAGGAAGTTAATAATTGGTCCCATTATAGCAATTAGCAGTGTTTTTAACCTGTATTAGTTAGGAATGATTTCCTGTACAGCCAGTTCCAGAGGACTGAGATTTCCCTACCCTAGAAGGTCACAGGCTAGAGTCTTTGACCATCTCTCTTTTCCTTGTTCTTTCTCCATGACCTTATCCCCGCTTCCCAGGCTCTATGAATTCTTGACTTGTTTCTTTCCTACAGGCTCTTTCCCAACAGCCTCTCTGAATGTGAGGAGATCTTTATCACATTTTCTGAGGATCTCTTGAACTCAGGGTCTCAAGATTTATCCCATTGCCCATAAAAAATATATGTATTGTAGATTTATTTTGACATGCTTTTTTCTGAACCCTGGTGTGAGACTTTTGGCACTGGGTGTTTCTCTGATGTCAACATGGCCTGACCTCCTTTCTCAGAACCTCTGACAAGACAGAGGTGAAATTGTCAGAACACTTGGGTGGCCACACCTATTGGCAAGTAGAGGCAAGAGACAGGCTGAAGGCAAATGTCGACAGCTCTCATTACTGGTCCTGTGGATGAGATAGAGGAGGTGTGAAGGGTCCATTTGTAGGTCAGAGAAGAGACTCATGGGGTGCTCTTCCTGCTTTCTGTAGTCTTTCTGTGACACCCATTTCTACCTCCTGATGACCTCTTGATTCTACAAACCTTTTGTATTAGTCAGAACTCTTAGAGGAGCAGAGCTGATAGGAAATATATATAATATCTATACATATGATCTATGACATATAATATAAAAATTATATATATATATTTATCATATATCCTATCAGTATAATATGGCCTATTTAATACATACATACATACATATTTGTTTGTATGTGTTCTAGACTGTATATATTCAGACTAAAAGTCAGTCTTTATAACAGTGACTATCTCCTGACAAAAAGTCCAGAATCCAGTAGTTGTTCAGTCCTCAAGGATGGATGTCTCTGCTGGTCTTTCAGTACACATTAGAATCCTTAAAAGAAAAAGGAGAAGAAAAAAAAAAGCTCTAATATGAACTCAGAATACCTCAGCAGCCAGCAGGAAGCAAATCAAAAGTAAAAACTTCTTTCTTCCATGTTGTTATTTTTTTAAAGTTGGCTGCCAACAAAAGGTTTGGCCCAGATTTAGGGTTGGTCTTTCCACCACAAATGATCCAATAAAGAAAACTCCCTCTCGGCTGTGCCCCGTTGCTTGGGCTTTCGTTGACTGCAGATGTCTTTACACTGCCAGAGGCAGGGACCATAGTCGTCACTCCTCTCATTGCTGGAATAAAATCTCAGGGCCGTAAGAATGGAAGAGTTTATTATGGCTCATAGGTCAAGGGTACAATCCGTCATGGTGGGAAGGTCTGGCAACAGGAGAATGGCAAGGTTGGTCATGCTGCATTTCACAGTCAGGAAACAGAGAGATGCGTGCTGGTGTCAGCTCACTCTCTCTCCTTTTCGCTCTGTCCTAATGAAATAATGTCACCCACAGTTAAGGTGTGTTCTCTCTACTTAGTACAGTCTCCCTGACAACACTGTCACAGACATATCCAGAAGAGTTAGTGGTGATTCTGGACAAGATTAAGAGCCACAAAACCCAAATTTATGATTAAATATCTCATGCATGTATAGAGTGGGCACTGGTCAAATTGAGGTAGTTAACATTTCCATCTTATTTCTCTGTTTGGACACTTCAACCCCCCTTTTCCTATCTACAGCATCACTATGGTTTGACTTTAAAGTGTCTCCAAAGTCTCATATATTGAAAATTTGGTCCTTAAATGATGTCACTATGTGGGAAAGTGATGGAAGTTTTAGAGTGTGGAACCTAGCTCAAGTAAATAGGTTGTCCCTCTCTGTCCCTCTGTCTGTCTGTTCCCCTTTCCCTCTACCCGCCCCATCCCCATGCCTCCGCACTCCTCTCTGTTTCCGCCATGAGATGAGAGGCTCTGGCCCACATGCACAGGCTTCTGCTGCCCTGGTGTTCGGCCTCATTATGAGCCCCAAATCAACAATGCCGAGGACTGTGGGCTGAAGCCTATGAAACTGTGAGCCAAGGTAGGAGATCCTTGCCTTTAAGTTGTTTGTTTTCAGAGATTTGGTTACTCCATGGTGCCACTGAACATTTAAACGTATCCCTCTTCCCCCACTACTTACTTACACTTGGTACCAATTCTCTGGTCTTTCCCCATAAGCCTCCCAGCCTCTAGTAAAGAACATCCCACTCTCTCCTACTTAGAAATCAACTTGCTAGCTTTCACATCTGGGAGAGAATGTAAAATTTATTTCTGGATCTGGCTTATTTTATATAACATTAATATCTTCCATTTATAAATTGTATTAATAACATTAAAATTATATTAAATGTTATAAATATATTATATTAAATTTATTAATGTATAAATTTTAAACAATAATATCAAATGTATTAATTTAATAGTTAATTTAATTTAAGAATTGTCTTAATATGTAAGAAAAACAATTCTTAAATTTATTTAAGAGCACATAAGACTCCCAAATATAAACGACAAAAGACAATCTCATAAAAATTACTTTTTACTATGATACATTATTTATTGGAAATAAAATTTAATATTTGATATTAAGTGATATGCAAAATTAATTTTAAAATGTTAACTACTATATAATACTCCACTAATGACTGTCTTCTTATGGCTAAATAATATTCTGTTGGGTATATTCATCACACTTCTTACAATTTTTTTAATCACAGATGGGCACCAAGATTGACTCCGTGTGTTTCAGCTATTGTAAATCAAAGTACAACAAGCATGGGTCTGTTGTTGTCTATCTGGTGTACTGATTTCCTTTCCTTTGCCAAAATATGCAGAACTGGAATAGATGGATCATGGGGTAGAGCTGGTTTTGGATTTGAGGAGACTCACCATACCCCTATCTACAGTAACTCCCTTTTTTTGTCTTTTGGTAAAACTCATTCCTGTCAGGATGAAAGACTATCTCACTGTGACTTCGAATTGCATTTTCATGATGACCAGTGATGTCAGACATTTTTCACATATATTTGGCCATTTATATTTTTCTTTTGACAATTTTCTATTTAGATAACTTGACCATTTTAACTACATTATTTGGGTTTTTCTGGTGTGTGTGTGTGTGTGTGTGTGTGTGTGTGTGTGTGTGTGTGTGTGTATGTTACAGAGACAGAGATAAAGAGACAGAGAGAGAGACACACACACAGAGTTTAATTCCTGGTTTATTCTGAACATTACCATTTGCCAGATGAAGAGATTGGAAGCATTTTTTCCTGTTCTTTAGTTCATCTCCCCCCATCCAATGTGCAGACGCTTCCTAGTTTGACATAAACCCATCAATCATTCCTATTGCAAATTTTATTTTGCTCTCTGTGTTTTTTGAACTCTTACCAAAAATACCATTGCTAAAAATTAAACAAACCAAACATTAGCTGGGCCGTGGTAGTGCAAGTCTTTAATCCCAGCACTCCAGAGGCAAAAGAATCACTCTCCGTTCAAAACCCTGTCTCAAAAATAACAAATAAACAACAACAACAAAAACCACTGCTTACACCAACAACGCCTTGAGCTTAACCCCAGTTTTATTTTAGTAGTTTCACGGTGTTAGGTTCTACATCCATGTCTTTTGATCCGTTTTACCTTTGGTTTCTTTTTCTTGGCGTGGCGAGAAGGGAGCGATGCACAGTGAGAAGCCGGATGCTCTAGCGTCCTCTCTGTTGCTGTGATAAAACACTGAACGGAAGCAGCTTAGAAGAGGAAAGGATGCCTTTCTTCTGACACTTCTAGGTTGCAGTCCGGCATTGCCCGAAGTCAGGGCAGGAACGCGGAGCAAGACTTGAAGGCAAGATGCATGGTTGTTCGTTCCGTGAATCAGCACCTCCAGGAAACTCACACAAACACAGCAGAAACCAGGGAGAAACGCTGCTTGCTGGGTTACTCTCTGACTAATTCATAGTTATCAAGCATGTTAGGCAGCCCGGGGCCACCTGCTTGGGAATGGTACTGCCCATAATGGGCTAAGCCTTCCTTCATCAATTAGTTAGTAATCAAGGGCCTCTCCCACAGCCATGCCCACAGAATAAGTTGATGGCCATTCCTCAACTGAAGCTTCTCTTCTCAGAAGAATCTAGGCTGTGTCACATTAACAGTTAAGTGAAACGCGCCACCGTGACTTGCCTACAGTGAGAAACTGTGTAACCTGGAACTGTGAGCCAGCACAACCTTTGCTCCCTTAAGTTGCTTTCATCAAGGTATTCCATCATAACAATAGAAAATGAACTAAGAAAGATACCAGCCTTTCACTGAAGACACATTCTGAGCACCGATATCGAAAATAAGGTAGCCTAGGACGTATGGATTTATTTTTAGGATCTCTCGGTTTTTACATCCACGCCATGTGGTTTCTGTTACTGGATTATGACTCGAGACCAGGTCTTACGATACACCCAGCATTTCTCTTTTCTCTCAGTATTCCTTTGGCTATTTGTGGTCTTGTCTGTTTCCATATGGGCTTTAGGATTGTTTTTCCCATTTCTATAAGGAATGCCATTGGTATTTCGGTGGGGATTAGCATTAAACTTGTGACTCACTTTGGATAACATGGCTATTTTAACGATATTAATATTAATATTACATCTCCCAGTCTGTGAAAAGTTTTTCTTTCTGTGCTATCTTTTCAAATGGGCTCATGTAATTTTCATTGTAGAGAACATCTACTTCCTTGAGTGAATTTATTCCTAGGTATTTCCGGTAGATATTGTATGGTTTCTTCCTCAGCAAGTTCATTATCAGTGTATATAAATGCGACTGAGTTGTACATCGTGTTCCTCTACTGGATAAGGTCAGGATTTCTAATGGTCTTTTAGTGAAGCCTTTAGGCTCTCTGTATAGTCGAACGGTTAAACTATAGGAAGATAAGGTTGTCAACCCCTGCATACACAAAATTGAGTATAACTTTCTGACTTCCCCAGAACATAACTAGTAATAGCTTGCAGTTGTTCCGAAGCCTTATCTAAGCAGAAACAGCCAGTGAACACATATGTGGTGTATTGTCTGATACTGAAAAACAAGCAAGGACTAAAGGAATTATCTTTTACTAGGATACACAACTTATTGGAGAGAGAAACTGTTCTTGCTGAATGATCAGTGGTATGCTCGCAGACTTTTAAGTAGGCATCACAGCACACACAAGTTCACGACAGTGGCAACAGGAGGTGGCTATAAAATTAGTACAGCCGTACAGTATCACTGGAATTCATTTTATGCAGATATAATCGGGTGCTTCATCTTTGTGTTCGTGTACATTTCTCTTCACTGTAAATGGCACCAAGTAGGGCACATGATTATGTGTGTGAGTTTCAATACTATTTTTTTTTTTTTTTTTGCTAGCCTGAAACATCCTATGTAGATCAGGGTGGTCTTAAACTGGAGATTTGCCTGCTTCTGCCTCTCAAATGCTGGGGTTGCAGGCAAGCATTACCATGCCCACCAGCTAGTTTGGGTAAGTGGGTGCATTTATGGTTTTTGTTCTTGTATACATGTATGGGTACTTGTGGGTATGGAGACGGCAGGGCAATGCCTGTGTCAATGTCTTCCTCAGTTGATCTTCTACCTTCTTCTTTTTTAAAAGACAGTGTCTCTTGCTGAGCCTAGAGCTCCCTGATTTGGCTAAGCCAGCTAGCTAGCTAGTAAGTCACGGGGATCCTCCTGTCTCACATCCCTAGCTCTCAGGTAACAAATACATGCCACCAGGCCTGATTTTTTTTTTCTTACATGAGTTCCAGAGAATCCAAATCCTCATGTTTATTATCCACTGAGCCATCTCCCCAGTGACATTTTAACTTTTTGTTAACACATTTATGTATAATTAATGGTAGTATTTTTTTTGTACTTGTTGACATACTGAACTTTTAGGCTTATAGGCTTTATAATTCACCTATAAATCATCTCAAATTGTTGCAATACTCAGAAGGGAATTTTGCTTATCAGCAGGTCTGTATAATTCAAACTCATTGCTGTTCAGGGGTCAACTGCTTATATGGTCACACCAGGAACAAACAGGGATGATCTAGATCTCTTCCTTCTTATTTTTTTTTTCATTTCGTTTCTTGTGTAGGGGAATGTGCACAGTTACCCATGGAGTCAAGATAAGGGCTTCAGAACCCCTGGAACCGGAATCACAGATGGTTATGAGCCACCAAATTTACAGGACTCAGGTCCTCTGGAAGAACAGCGAGCACTTTTAACTGCTGAGCCGTCTCTTCAGCCCTCTCCCTTTCTCATGGTCTTATACGTCCTCGTCTTCCTTTTCCTGCCTTCCTAAGCTAGTACATTTAGTAATAAATAACATGGGTGAAAATGGATGCTGATAACTTTGTCTTGCTCCAGATCTTGGGGAAAATGATGTCCACTCTTCTGATTCTGCGTGGTGTTTGCTGTGGGTTTGTGACCGCCCTTGCTATATTGACGTTTGTGCCTTCTGCGAATAATTTTCACAGAGTTTTTATCATAAGGAGATGCTGGATTTTTATTGCATTCACACTCCACGTATTTTACTGTTATCACTCAGTGCAGTGTCTGATGTTTGTAGATAGCCAGTAAGTACTTGGTAAAGGAGAAAATAGGATTGGGTGCTCTGACAGTATGTATGTTGTCAGGCCTGATTGGAAAATCATTTTTCCAAATAAAGTTATACTCGTTCTAGCACCTTCCTTATCCTGATCATAATTTCTACTCTACTGTAAAAGCCATCAGGGGAATTTGGCGATATCCTTCAAGCATCGTTATGATGGTTGTTCTTGTCATTTGGTGGGATTTAGGATCACACAAGACAAAGGCACCTGAGCATGCATGTTGGGGGAGTGGGGTTGAGATAGCAATAGTTAGAGCAGGAAGACCTACAGTGAATGTAGTGGCACCATCTCACAGACGGGGATGCTAGACTGTAGGTGAAAGTGGGCAGAGTATCTGGAGGCCCTTCCTCTGCCTCAGGTAAATGTGACCAGCAGTCACAAGTTCCTACCACCATGCCTTTCCCACCAGGATGAACAGGGTCCTCAAAACAAACGCTTCTCTAATGAAAGTAACTAATACAGACATCTTCAGTGGCCTAAGCCAACCCAAGGCCTAGCTGCTGTTAATTGCAGCTACCAGTTTTTACTGGTCACTGACTCTGCCCTGAGGCCCTCAACTGACCCTTGACACTGCTAGGGAAGTGCCGTGCTAGTGATTGGTGTGGACTGAGGATCTACTAAATTGCTGCTCATAATGTCGCCTTGCCTGAAGTTCAGATTATGCAGATTCTTTCTCCCCAGTAACGATACTATGCTTGCCCCACATGGTGCCAGCAAAGCAATCCCCTGAGGATTGAGAATGAGCATTCCTCAGGAGAAGGTTCCATACCTGGACACCTGGGACTCTCGAAGCAATCAATGAGTCGATGATGGGCAGAGTCATACCTTGGCCAGGACTGCTTATTTGTGTGTGCCTTTTGCTCACTAATCCAATCCACTTGACAGGACCCTGAAGATGAACTAGAGAGTCTCTGACCACTTCACTTGTCCCTCTTTCCAGTGTAGTCATACTGAATAAATCTCCTTTCTCTGCTTTTCACAAATGCTTATCTATTTAACTGGTATACTGGGGATGGGTGGATGAGCCTAGTGTGTTGGGATTGCCAAGGCCCAGCCCCTGACCCTGACAACTCTGGTACCAATCACATCTCAAAAAACTCTAATTCCAAAAGGGCTTACTTTCTGAGATTTTTTTAGATGGCTATGAATTCAAGAGGAGTACTAGCCAACCCAACAGAATAATTTTTTACAGTGAAATAAAAGCTCATGAAAAAAAATCCATGGAGAACAAACTTTTACATTTTGATTGAAGACAAAATCCTATACTAACATAGTTCACCTCACTCGCCTTCCCTAGACTTAGCCCAAATGAAGTAACCTTTACAAAGAAGTCTCTAGAACAGTAGCGTAGATTAAAAGTTCCCTGTGACTGTTCCTTGGGAGATATGAGCAGACATCTACTCACTCTGGATAGAATTCAACAGCATCGCCTCTGGTAGAGTAACACAACATCATTATGGATAGTGTGGTGATTTGAATATGCTTGGCCCAAGGGAAGTGGCAATATTAGGAGGTGTGACCATGTTGGAGGAAGTATGGCCTTGTTAGACGAAGTGTGTCAGTATGGAGGTGGGACTGGGGAGTCTCATATACATTCTCAAGTCTGGACAGTATGACACAAAGTCTCCTCCTAGCTGCCTTCAGACCAAGATGTAGAACTCTTGGTTCCTCCAGCATCATGTCTACCTGCATACTGCGTTGTTTCCTATCATGATAATGGACTGCACCTATGAAACTGTAAGCCAACTCCAATTAAATGCTTTATTTTGTAAGAGTTGCTTTGGTCATGATGTCTCTTCACAGCAACAAAACTCTAACTTAAATAGGATAGCACTACAGACCAAAAAAAGATGATTCCACCCCAGAGTAGTGTGGAGAACCAGTGAATTTACTGTGGTTACTTACAAATCCATGAGTTACTCAAAGGCTGCTTTCTAACCAAAAAGTCCACAACAGAATAGATACAAGGTGTACTGTGACTGTTCCTTGGGAGGCATTAGCAGACATCTACTCACTCTGGATAGGGTACAAGAGTATCACCTCTGGCAGAGTAATGCAACATTATTATAGATATTGCTTGAATATGCTTGGAAAGTCAGTAGAACTGGGTCTGATATGGAAAATAATGACCAGCCTCTTTAAGAGGGCACGTTCTTTGCTTCCCCACCCAACTTCAGGAAGAGGGTTGTTCCTGGCCCATCCAGAGGATTTGCAACCATGACAACTTGCTAAAGGCTGGTGAGTGGGACCAATAAGGAAAAAGAGGGCCTTCAGGAAGAGAGAGGACTTCAAGGCCCAAAGTCTTCTTCCGGAAACTCCCACTTCTGAATAGTTTATTGTCTAGGTTCTTTTTGCCCTTTCCACGACTGTTGCCTTCAATGTTCTCCATGTCAACAGGCCTCCTCCCTTTACTCTTTCTTTGCTTTCCTTGTGCAACCTGCTCCCACTTTCCAAAACCTACTCCAACGTTCTTTGCATCACTGGCTCGACTCTTAGCCTATCACTCACTTTTTCTATGTAGATCTTCCTTCCAGGACATAGATCTCTTTGTCTTTCCCACAGAATGAACTCAATGGCTCCCCTAGACAACTCAACCAAGAGACCTCCTTTTAACATTTTGGGGCCTCTTCTGGGATTTAAGACTCTGGTGGCACACACAAGCATGGGTGACAACTTGCAAGGCCTTTTCTCTGAGGCTCCTTGTCCAGTTTGCAGGCAATTCCTTAGAAGAGTCCCTTCTCCCAAGAAATTGTTTACTCTACTAACCTTAGGGAGGGGCCTCCTAAATCTCTAAAATTTCTACCTTCTCAGCCCTTGTAAATTGCATGAACTTTCTGAGCCTTGTGAATTGTATGAGTTTCATGGGGATTGTAAATCATATGAACTTTGCAAGACTAGTACATTTTCTTAGCTTCCTTAGAGGCCTTAGTCCAAGAGGGGATGCTTCAAGTCAGAGAAAATCATTACACAACAAAAAAGTCTAATACTCCTTCCTTTCTTTCATTCATCCACAATTTTAGTGGCCTGGTAGATTTCTTTTACTGCTTAGTTCTACCAATGTTTTCATGAGGGATTACTCTCCATTTCAGTGAGGTTGACCTCCCAGGTGTCCTCAACATGGTCCTCTTTGTACCACTTGAGTCAGAAAGGATTTGTAAACAAGCGCTACTGGAAATCCTTCTTTTTCTCCTGGCATCAGTTGTCTGTACTAAAATAACTTCGTTCTTAATGAAAGAAAAGCATTCTGGAGAGAGGTGGAGCCAGTCCACTATGCCAGATGAGTTCTCATTACTGCTGGGCGCTTCTGAGGCAGATCAGCTCCAACAGGCACATGGAAGCCTTCTCATAGCCCTATGTACAAGCCTAGGGAAACAGACCTTCATAATTAGCTAATAGTTAATGCCACACCCTTGACAAGGCTTCTGGAATTCCCAGGCTCCTTCTCTGCTTGGACATTGGTTTCTCAATAATTGAAGGTAAGAAACAGCACAGCCAGGGCTGTGGTGACTCAAAAAATAGGTCATAAATATCTTTGAATCACATGACTGAGGCTAATTCCTGGCAGCAGACACTACAGCAAGTAGGTCTCTGTATTTGTTTTTCTTTCTTTTCTGGGATTACAAAGACAACGTGTTGAAAGGTTCATGTTTCTTTCACCCTGAACAAAGAAAGGGCAGAGAACTCAATACTATTCATCTCTATGCATGTCTTAGTGCATATAAAATTCAAGGCACTTTCTAAGGGTAATTTCCATAAAATCAAACTGACAAGGTTGATAGTGAATTATCCTTGTTTTTAGAAACTAGAAAAATCTCAGAGAGAAAGAGTCAGTTCATTCAGATCTCAGCTGAATCTTCCATGTGGCTCACAAACTATATAGAAGTTCTAATAGGATCATGACTCTACAGATGCAGGCCAAATGAAGACTCCAAGCAAAACTCTTCCCAATCACAGTACTTTTAAATGGGTGTAACGGGGCTGTGGGTAAAGAGCTTCCATGCAAATGTGAGAAGCCAGGGAAAGCCAGACAAGGAAACATCCATCTATAATCTCAAAGCTTTTAGGGTGAGGTGGGAGGTGGGGCTGGGAGAAACCATGAAAGCCCAGAGACCAATGCATACAGCAGTGACCAGCAAGAAACACTGTCCCAAAGGTGAGGACCTACCCCCAAGGTTGTCCTCTGACTCTGTGTATGTGACACAGACTGTGCATGCCCACATTATTAAGTAAGGGTGGAAAATGGCTGCAAGAGGTGGTTTTGTGTAGATAGGCATTGGGACATATTTCTGGTGATCAGGTCATTTAATGCCAACAGCCACCATGGCAGGAGAGACTGGCATAAGAATGCCAACAGCAATTCACCGAACAAAGGGAATTCCTTGATGACATAGAAACAATATTCTTCTTATACAAAGAAGGTTATAATAGCAATGAGAGCCACTGAGATGGCTCCATAGATAAGATACTTCCCCTACAGCAAGCCTGATGACATAGCTCAAGGTCTATGACCCACATGGTAGAAGACAACTAACTCCTACAAGTTATCCTCTGACACCCATGTGTATGCCATGGTAAGCTCACATACACAGATGATAGATAGATAGATAGATAGATAGATAGATAGATAGATAGATAGATAGATAGATAGACAGACAGACAGATAGATTGCTAGATCATTAAATAAGAAATCAGCAAAACCCTGTACCTGGCTATAGTAAACAGGATGAGCCATGACTCTTCTCTGAAGCACACACATAAGCTTCATGCCTTTTCTATAGCTTCTTTCTCCTAACACTGGTGCTTAACTTACATTTTCAAATGTCTTTTGATAAATTCCAACCCTGGTTCATACTAAATTCTCCTCTGAGGCCAAGCCAAAGACCCAGTTTAATGGAGCTCCTCCAGGTACCTTGGGTGATAACATGCAGCTATGCCTCTGTCACTGCCCCTGCTGACAGCTCTTACAGGCACCCAAGTCCCTTTCACTTAGGTGAGCCCTAGATCTACCTGCCCTCACTCATGGCCCAAAAAAGAAGGAATCTCTCACCACATCTACCACTTCCCTGTCTCGAACATCAGACCCTCTTCCTTAGCAAACAAACCAAAACCGACTTGAGGAACTAGAGAGATGACTCAGTACTTTGCATCCCTTGCTTCGCTTGCTGAGGAACCAAGTTCAATGCCAGCAACCACAAAGCGTGCTTTACACTACCTGTAACTCTAGGAAATCCAATGCCCAATTCTGGTCTCTGTAGGCACCTCACTCACGTGCACATACCCTCATAAGTAAACAATAAAATACTTGAACAAAACAAAGCCCGTTGAAGGCTTTCTTTAATCTAATAACAAAACTCCTCTAGAGTATTGCCATACTCTAGAGAAACCAAATAATTTTTTGGGCCCATTACATATTTACTCTTCATGGCCATTAAATCATATTGATAGAAAGTAATGGTATAGAAACAGTATTCATGGCATATAAATAAATAAGTGAAAAAATATTAGAAATCATATGAAAGAGAATCTTGATTATGTGGAAGTGTGTGTGTGTGCGTATGTGTGTGTCTGATTACAAAAGCAGATGGGGCTTTGAAAGTATGTTGTGTTTCTGTGTTTTCCTTCCTGTGTCCATCTGCCTGGGGCAAGGCTTTATTACACACACCAAGAGAAAGAAAGACGTGCTGTTCGGCTTAGTTTGTTTGTTTCTTTGTTTTTGTTTGTTTGAGACAGAGTCTCTCTATTTAGTCCTGGCTGTCCGGGAACTCACTATGTAGACCAAGCAGGACTGGAACTCACAGAGATCCTGCTGCCTCTGCCTCCTAGACTGCTGTTTAGCGGTTGATGCTTGTGGTGGTTTGAATAAGTGTGCCCCCCCCATAGACTCATGTATTTGAATGCTTGGCTCCTAGGGCACTTTTAGGAGGTAGGGCCTTGTTTGAATAAGTGTGCCTTTGTTGGAGAAAGTGTGTCACTGTGGAGGTTGGCTTTGAGGTCTCTGAAGTTCAAGCTATGCCCAGTGTGGGCACACAATCTCCTTTGCTGACTGTGGATCAAGATGTAGAACGAACGCTCACCTACCTCCAGCACCAGGTCCCCCTGCATGGTGTCAAGTTTCCTACCATGATGATAATAGACTAAACCTCTGAATCTGTAGGCCAGATCCAAATTAAATATTTTTCTTTATAAGAGTTGCCTTGGTCATGGTGTCTCTTCACAATAATAAAGCCCTAAGACAATAGTCAAATGGGGCTTTACCCAGAAAATAAGTTTGAAAGCCACAAATAGATAAAAGAGGACTTTTTCTTTTCTAGAAAGGTTATTCCTCTGGCCCTGACCAACTTGTATTTAGAAATAAGTTCTAGTGGTTTGTGAATTGTATCTTGGGTATTCTGAGCTTCTGGGCTAATATCCACTTATCAGTGAGTGCATATCATGTTTGTTGTTTTGTGATTGGGTTAGCTCACTCAGAATGATATCCTCCAGATCCATCCATTTGTCTAAGAATTTCATGAATTCATTGTTCTTAATAACTGAGTAGTACTCCATTGTGTAGATGTACCATGTTTTTCTGTATCCATTCCTCTGTTGAGGGACATATGGGTCATTTCCAGCTTCTTGCTATTATAAATAAGGCTGCTATGAACATGGTGGAGCATGTGTCCATATTACATGTTGGAGCATCTTCTGGGTATGTGCCCAGGGGTAGTATAACTGGGTCCTTGGGTTCTGGTACTATGTCCAATTTTCTAAGGAACCATCAAACTGATTTCCAGAATGGTTGTTCCAGCTTGCAATCCCACCAGCAATGAAGGAGTGTTCCTCTTTGTCTGTGACCTCCCCAGCATCTGCTGTCACCTGAGTTTTATCCTAGCCATTCTGAATGGTGTGAGGTGGAATCTCAGGGTTGTTTTGATTTGCATTTCCCTGATGACTAAGAGTGTTGAACATTACTTTAGGTGTTTCTCAGCCATTCAGTATTCCTCAGCTGAGAATTCTTTGTTTAGCTCTGTACTCCATTTTTTAATAGGGTTATTTGGTTCTCTGGAGTCTAACTTCTTGAGTTCTTTGTATATATTGTATATTAGCCATCTATCGGATGTAGGATTGGTAAAGATCTTTTCCCAATCTGTTGGTTACTGTTTTGTCCTATTGACAGTGTCTTTTGCCTTACAGAAGCTTTGCAATTTTATGAGGTCCCATTTGTCAAGTATTGATCTTAGAGCATAAGCTATTGGTGTTCTGTTCAGGAAATTTTCCCCTACATCCATGTGCTCAAGTCTCTTCCCCTCAAACCACAAGAAACTCAAGAAGAAGGAGGACCAAAGTGTGAATACTTCAATCCTTCTTAGAAGGGGGAACAAAATACCCATGGGAGGAGTTGCAAAGACAAAGTGTGGAGCAGAGGCTGAAGGAAGGACAATCCAGAGACTGCCCCACCTGGGGATCCTTCTGATATACAATCACCAAACCCAGACACTATTGTGGATGCCAACAAGTGCTTGCTGTCAGGAGCCTGATATAGCTGTCTCCTGAGAGGCTCTAACAGTACCCGACTAATACAGAAGTAGAGGCTCACAGCCATCCATTGGACTGAGTACAGGGTCCCCATGAAGGAGCTAGAGAATGGACCCAAGGAGCTGAAGGGGTTTGCAGCCCCATAGGAGTTACAACAATATGAACTAACTAGTACCCCTAGACCTCCCAGGGACTAAACCACCAACCAAAGAGTACACATGGTGGGATTCAAGGCTCCAGCTGTATATATAGCAGAGGATGGCCTAGTTGGTCAGCAATAGGAGGAGAGGCCCTTGCACTTATGAAGGCACTATGCCCTAATGTAGGAGAATGCCAGGGTCAGAAAGTGGAAGAGGGTGGGTTGGTGAGCAGGGGAGAAAGAATAGGAGTTTTTTCAGAGAGGAAAGTAGGAAAGGGGAGAACATTTGAAATGTAAATAAAGAAAATATCTACTAATAAAAAATAAAAAGAAATAAGTTCTTTCATTGAACTGAAACTCCCTGACTCAGCTAGGCTGGCTAGCCTTTGAGCCTCAGGGATTACCAGCTACACCTCCACAGTGCTGATATTATAAGCATGAACCATCATATTTCGCTCTTTTTAAAAAAAATGTGTGTGTGTGTGTGTGTGTGTGTGTGTGTTCATGTTCATATCTGTACAGATGCTCTAGAGCTGGAACTAGTTAGCCCAACATGACTCCCTGGAACTAGGGCTCCTTGGAAGATCACTAAGTGCTCTAAACTGTGGAGTTATTTCTCTGGCACCATGACTCTTTTAATGCAGGCTCCGAGGATCAGGTTCCCATTTGCAACAAAAGTAACTTTAGTAAACGAGTTATCCTCCTAAGCCATGATAATATTTCTGAAACTATTGCGTCAATCATAATATTGGAAATCACTGGTAAGGTGACCTTTTGCAACCAAGGTACCTTTGTAAAATAAAGCCACAGGTCGTTTCCTCTTTTGTAATGCCGAATTGCATGGTTCAGTTAAAAATTTAATTGAAAAACTTTATCATGGGGGAAACTCCATCACTAAGTAGATTCACTAACAAAACATCAATCATTTAAGAAATGAAATAAATCTTATATACTCTGCACCAAATTGAAGAACTAAGAATATATGGAATTTATTTTAATTTTTTTAAATGTATGCATATGTGTGTATGTGCAGGTGCCTGTGGAAGCCAGAAGTTGGTGTCAGGTCTGCCAGAATTGGGGTTACAGGCAGTTGTAAGCTACCTCATGTGGGTATTGGGAACCAAACTCTCTGGCCCTCTGCAAGAGCAGAAGAGAGCTCTTAACCACTGACCCATCACTACTGCACACAATTTTTAAGGCAAACATTATTCTGATATTGAAAGCTACCAAAGCATTTACGAAAGAAAAACCATAAATTAAGATCCCCTATGAACATAGATATGAGTCCTTCTTAAATTATTTTAATGTATTCTTCTCTCGTATATTACATCCTAACCACAGTTTCTCCTCCCAGTCCCCTTCCCCACTTCCCCTGTCTGCCCGTCCCCCCCATTCACTTCTCTTCCCTTCAGAAAAGGGCATTTTGATATCCCAGGGTTAACAACCAAACATGGCATCTCAATTTACAGGAAGACTGGGCACCTCCTCTCATAGTAAGGCTGGAAGAGGCAACCTGGTAGGGAGGGAAGGGTCTCAAAAGCGAAAGAATCAGAGACAGCCCTGCTCCCATTGTTAGGAGTCCAGCAAGAAGACCAAGCCACACGACCATAACATATGCAGGGGGCCTAGGTCAGACCCAAGATAGGCTCTCTGATGGTCAGTTCCATCTCTGGGAGTCCCTATGAGCCCAGGTTAACTGATTCTCTGGATTTTTCTTGTGGTGTCCTTGATCTCTCTGCCCCTTAGGTATAAGAGTCTTAATCAGCGCATTACCACACAACCAATTTGGCAAACTCTCTTCAAGCTAAAACTTGTTTACCTGGTGGCTTGGCAGTGAGGATGCTGGGTCTATTTGACAGGCCTGGGTGCCTTTGTGTATAACGACAAGTGTCCACCGTAACACGGAATGCTAATTACATCACTGTTTGTGTTAGAAGATTGGAGACAACCCAAGTCTCCAACAATAAAGGTCTCATTATATAGATGAGCCGGTCGTGGACAATGGCACACTGTACAGAGATAATGACAGTTCCTGTGTTGACATGAGACATCTCTAAGTTATGTTTGATAAATTCAAAAATCCCAAATACAGAAAAGTGCTTATATTATTCTTACTGTTTGTGTTCCAAAGTATAAAAGTAGGAAGACAGGGCGATGGCTCAGTGTGGAAGTGCTTGCTGGACTTCGGCATCCTGAGTTCAGATGCCAGGCACCCATGTCAAAAAGCCTGCTGCAGGAGTGCACACAAACAAGGCCTCCTCTGGAAAGGCAGACAAAGAGGACCCCCGGGGCTCTCAGGTAACTGGCCCAGGCAATCAGTAAGCTCCAGTGTGAGACCCTATCTCAAAAAATTAGATGAAGTTTAGTAGAGGAAGACACATACAGTCAAACCCTACCCCACCCCCAAGTGCACACGTATACAGACACACACACACACACACACACACACACACACACACACACGCCTCACACCACACTGATATTTCCATTCGGGGTTTAATGTCTTTATTTCCCTACCTACTGCCTCTACTAAAAACAAACCATGAAACAGAAATTGCCAGCAGAGAATTTTCAAGCCCAGGCTCAGGGAAGTTGGGGTAAAGAACATGTGCCTCAGAGAAAATCTCCCCCGTTTTTTAAAGAGGAGAAGTGGTCAGGGAGTTTTATGGGGCAATGGGTAGCAAATTTGGGCTATTGGACATTTTTGTGCTCCCTTGGAAGTTTAGGAAGTAAAGCCAAGATGTCTCTCAGAAGGCAGGGCAGCAAGTGAGAAGGAATGCTCTTGCAAGTGACTAGTGTGGGCAGAGTCTGGGGAGGAAGCTTCCTTCCCCTGGGTGTCAATGCTCGGCTAAGGAAACCCCTCACTCCTGCTACACCATCTCTCCCTCACTCCTGCTACACCATC
>JADRCC010327622.1:0-11088 GCA_019843855.1 Hylomyscus alleni | reverse complement strand
TGCTACACCATCTCTCCCTCACTCCTGCTACACCATCTCTCCCTCACAGCCAGTACACCATCTCTCCCTCCCTCACTCAGGTACACCATCTCTCCCTCACTCTGCTACACCATCTCTCCCTCACTCCTGCTACACCATCTCTCCCTCACTCACTCAGGTACACCATCTTTCCCTCACCCCTGCTACACCATCTCTCCCTCACAGCCAGTACACCATCTCTCCCTCACTCCTGTTATACCATCCCTCCCTCACTCACTCTTGTACACCATCTCTCCCTCACTCCTGTTATACCATCTCTCCCTCACTCTGGTACACCATCTCTCCCTCACTCACTCTGGTATACTATCTCCCTCACTCACTCTGGTACACCATCTCTCCCTCACTCACTCTAGTACACCATCTCTCCTTCTTCTATACTTACTTTTATTCCCTCTAAAATTGTTAGCCTGCCCTGTTACAATACCACACACATGAAATCCTAGTGCTGGGACAGCAGGTACACGTGGTCCCTGGGACTTGCTGGGCAGCCAGCCTAGCCTGATGAATGAGCTTTAGACCATTCACACACAGGTGCATACCCACACACAGGTGTGCACACATACATATAAATAATTCTTAAGTTTAATTTTCACTTCCATCTTTCTACTTGTCTACATTTAATACAATTTCCAAAATGAGGTTTTATCCCCACCCACTTCATGGTACACTGGTTTCACATTGGTTTTATTTATAGCCTGACTGTTCCAAAATTTATTTAATGTGGTTTTCAGCCAAACAACTATACAACAAAGTAAATGAACTGGAAAATCTGTCTCTACAACAAAGAGAGGAGATGACAGAGCTGAGGGCTGGTGGAATTCTAGATGGAACCTGGTTGTTTGGAAGAGATCACATACCTGTTCCATCAGTCTGGGTGCCAGAGGATTGAATCTAGTTTGTGAGTCACAAGAGGGAGAGAAACCGTGCTTGGATCTACACCTGCCTGGGGGCTGAGTGGTGAAAGCTCTGCAGATCCCAGCAGGAAGTAGGTTGTGTAGCTATGTCTTAAATAAAGGAGCTGCTTCAGACATCATAGCCAGCCCAGCCAATGCCATCCAAAAATGTCTGCCAGGCTGGGAGATGGCTCAGCAGGGAAAGAGCCTGCTGTGCAAACTTGGAGACCTGGGTTTGAATCTCAGTGTAGTAGAATACACCCAGAATCCCAGCACTGGGGAGGCAGAAACAGCCATATTTCTGGGAGCTCAGTGGCCCACCCAATGTAGTCAAATTGGTGATCTCCAGGTTCAGTGATGGACTGTCTCAATAAACAAGTTGGAGGGAGCTAGAGCGATGTCTCTGTGGTGAAGAGCACTTGCTGCTCTGTTTAGTTTCCAGCACTCATTTTGGACAGCTCATAACTATCTGGAGCTCCCAGTTCCAGGGGGATCAAAAATGCTTTGTGAGCATCTGAACCCAAGTACACATACAAAGACATACACAAATACACATCATTTAAAAATAAAGACAAAAGAAAATTAAAGGTAGGGAGTAGAAGAGGAAAACACCCTGATCCAACATTGACTTTGGCCTCTTGCAAACATACTGAACAAATACTGAACATATACTCTTGTACACACCCGCTACATACACAACACACAGAACACACACATACATACATACACATAGACATACACAGAGACACACACACACATATACACATACTCAGAATCAGATCTGAATATAATATTTACTGGTTTAAACAATTTACTTGGTTTAAACAAACCAAGCTTTGGAACAATAAATCAGATAGTGAAAGCTAGCACGGGGACAGTTTAGAACGTGACTGATTGTTCTCTTCAGGAAGACGACCACATGTGGGTAAGAGCGGAGGGAGGTTGGTATCTGGACCAAGCTCTGCCCTTCCTGCCTCCACACACATTTCCGATGTTGTGCTCTTCTGATGTTGCGTTTTGTTAAATATGACGGACTCCACTTCTCCACCCATCCGGATGCATCCCATTGTCTACTTAGGAAAAAAAAAATACGAATTCCATAAGCAAATGTAAAGCTCTCAGTAATGAGGCCACATTACTGTGCACATCCATTATTTCCCACCTAAACTAGCAAAGCTGTACTCAACCTAATGGGGTACACTGAGGCAGAAAATTTCCACTAAAAAAAGTTAGACTAATGGAAGAGATCGGTGGACAGCATCTGGAAGGCAACATGTAGCTAGGAGCCCCCAACAGGGGAATATGCACTACATCACAAAGGATGAGTGGCTATTAGAAAACCCAAACAATCCAGAGAGATGGCTCAGTAGATATGTGCGCTTGCTGCCTGGCCGGGCAGCCTGAATTTGATGGTAGAAAGAGAGAACCAGTTCTAAGAAATCATCCTTTGACCCTCACATGCACACCGTGGCATGTGCGTGCTTCCATATACACCATGCACACACACACAAACACAGACATATAGATACACACAAATAAGCAAAAGCAAATCCAAGACAGCTAGGATTTGTTTGTGTTGGGACACAGAGAAGTAGGAAGAGGGGATCTGCCAGGGGGCCTTGCCAAGGGAGACACACGAGCCAGGATGGAGAATGGAATGGGTTCTTTGATGTAGGATGAGTCGAGTTCTGCTCAGGGCTCAGAGCCTGGCAGGGTTGCTGGAAGACAGCCAAGCTCCTTCCCTGCAGCACTCCAGCTGTCTGGCAACACTGCACTGTCTGAGGTCCCCGTAGCATGACAACATGATGGGACGAGCACTGTCCCACGGGAAGCTCTGCAGCGGTGTCAAGCATCGACGAAGAGTGATTGGCCTGTGACTGGAAGGAAGGGCTTGGATGGACTGTGAAGAACTTGGAGAAGGGTTTTCACTTTATTCTGAAAGCCAGCCATCGGGCATTTTTAAACTTTTGCTGACAATTGTATTTGAGCACTCAGAAAAATAGCTTTAAGGAGCACTCTTCAAGTAGTCAAGAAAAGAATGTGAAGAGACGCGGGTAGAGAGAAAGAAAGAGGAGTGGGGCTGAGGGCAGAAAAACAAGAGTTCATTCATCAGGCAAGTACGATCCTTTTGGCAATTGATCGTGATGGAACCTAGTAATGACAGTCTATACACTGTATATACACTGGGGAGACTGTAGGTCACAGAGACCAGTAAAATTTGTGACATGGATACATGTGGAGAGCCAGCAAGTCTAGAGATTCAGGCAGTGACAGGAAGTAAAGAATGGGCTGGGGATACACCCCCATTGGTAGAGCACTTGCCTAGAGTGCATGAAGCCCCCGGGTTTCATCCCCAGCACTGCCTAAACTGGACTAGGTGGTAAATTCTTAGAATCCCAGCATCCATGTAGGAAAAATGCTATGACACAGTACATACTTGTAATCTCAGCACCGAGAGGTGAGGCTAAGGAGATGCTGAGCTTGCTGGACGGCCAGGCTAGATGAGTTTGAATGTTCCAGGTTCAATGAGAGATCATGTCTCAAAACTACGGGACAAGCAATTGAGGGAGATCTACTACCTTGGTTTCTGGCCTTCATTTGCACCCGCAAAGGTATATATGAACATCTATATACACATGCATGTACACATATACGAACATGTGAAGACACATATAGACAAAATTAATAAATTAGGCTGGATGAGAAATGAAAACCTTGAGCTGGAAAGATGGCTCAGTGGGTAAAGCACTTGCCATTTGAGCCTGAAAGTCTCAGTCCAGGTCCCCAGAATGCAGGTAACATCTGGACACAGTAGTCCAAGCATCTAATCCATGGGGAGAGGACTGTACACTCCTACAGAGAGAGGAAACAGAAAGACAAGAGAATCTCTGGAAGATTCCAGAAAGCTGGGCTTACAAGGTAGAAAAGACGCCTATGTGGAAAACAGTGGAAAGTCACAGACTGATACTCAAAGTTTGCCCTCTTACCTCTACACACTAGCTGCAGCATTCACACACCACAGACATGAACAAGCACATACTTACATATACACACACAATTCAAACACATGCACAGCAACCTAAGTAATAAATGAAAAACTTGTATTTGTGTATCCAGAGACATTTTAAAGGCAGGGAAAAGGTGAGCTTTGGGCTAGGAGAAAGGTATTCACCTTATGCACATAAAACTTGCATCCAAACTATGTAAAGAACTATAAAAATCAGACACGCAGGGACAGTGCGGTATCGCACCAGGAAAGGCACTTGCAATTAGGCCCGACCATCTGAATTTAATCCCCAGAGCCCAGTTAGTGGAAGAGGATAGCTACACTTGAAAACGGCCCTCTACTTCCACATACACGTATTGTGCCACATACACATGTATATACACATACACACAAATCAATAAATATACATTGATTATCAATTAGGAAAAGAACCAGAAATCATTAAAGCCAAATACTGCTCTGTAATAATAAACCAAAGATTTGAGAAGTCATTGACAAGTTAAAAATATGCAAATGCCTAGCCAGCTGATGAAATGGTGCCTCCCAGGAACCGTGGGGACTGGAAGATGCTTCACTGGTTAAGAGCACCTGCTGCTCTTGCATAGGACCCTTTGGTTCGTGGCACCCACATGACTCCAGCTCCAGAGGATTGATGTCCTCGTCTAGCCTTTGTAGGCATCCGCACCCACGTATTCAGATAACTACCTATAGACACATCTATACCCCTAATTAAAAATAAGAATAAACCTTAAACACAATGAGCCACTGGACTGCAGATGAATACGAGAGATCCTGCTATACAACTACCAGACTGTCCTAAAGTACAGAGCCTGGCAGCACATACCACTGCAGCATGGAGAGCCACTGGGGTCCTGAGGAGCTGGTAAGAGCATAAGATGAAAAGCACTGTGGAAAAACCATCAAGCATTTCCTTAAAATGTGTAAACATATGCTCTCTCTATGGCTCAGCAGTCCTGCTCCACTCTAACTACCTAAGATGTATAAAAATGAATATATACAAAGGCTTTGCATGCATTCTTTTGAGTATAAAAATGTTATTCACGGCAACCCTAAACTGAAAAGGTTCTCTACTTGAAAGGAATAGGGGTGATCAGATTGTACTGTAAATGTCCGACAGAATACTAAACAGCGAGACAGAAGAAGAACAGGATTCTGACATACACAACATCACGAAGAATCCCAAAGATGCTATGTTAAATGAAAGTGCTAAGACCTGTGAGTGTGAAACACTCAAGAGTATATACCACCTCATGACACTGTAAATAGGAGTGGTCTCACATGATTACAATGACAGGCAGGGATGGCTCCACAGTTACAAACGCTTGGGCTCTTCAGAAGACCCACGCTCTGTTCCCACCATCCTCATCAGGCATTTTACAGTCACCTGTAATTCCATCTTCAGGGCATCTGATCCCCTCTACTGGCCTCCATACACATGGTGACTCAGACACACACACACACACACACACACACACACACACACACACTCTTTTGTATTTTATTAACATACATTTGAAATTTTCCTGTTACACAGTGCAATGGTTAATCGTGACAACTTGATGGGTTTAAGAATCACTATAAGCCTGGCAGTGGTGGCGCACACCTTTAATCCCAGCACTTGGGAGGCAGAGGCAGGTGGATTTCTGAGTTTGAAGCTAGCCTGATCTACAGAGTGAGTTCCAAGACAGCCAGGGCAACACAGAGAAACCCTGTCTCAAACTTAGAGGAGAAAAGGTCCAGCTATCTTATAGATTCTGGTTACTATCGATCATTTCAAGGCAAGCCAAGGCATTAGGAACTTGAATCACAGTCACGCTACATTCACAGTTAAGAGCAGACAAAACTGAATTAAGGCTTGCATGCTAGTGCTGGGCTCATTTTTGTGTATGCGATCCAGACTGCCCTGTCTAGGGATTGCTGCTACCACCGTGGCAAGCCTTACTTTCTCAATTAACACACTCAAGACGGTTCCCCAGAGACACGCCTGCTGACCAACCTAACCTTGATACTCCCCACTGAGATGTTTTTCTGGGATGAGTCTCATTGTACCAAGTTGAATTAAAACTAACCACCACAGCTACTGACATCTCTCTAGGGAGGGGTGAGGGACCCTTTCTCACCTGTCATTTCTTGTTGGCTCGTGTAAATAATTTTTTAAGATTGTATTTTTATGTGCATGTGTGTCTGTGTGAGTGTATTTATGCTATGTGTATGCAGTGCCCTCAGAGGCCAGAAGAGGGCGATGGGTGACTGGAGGTGTATTGCAGACAGATGTGGGAATTGAACTTGGGTCCTCCAGAAGAGTAATACTCTTTAAAAGTACTGAACCGCCTCTCCAGCCCCTTCACAAGCTTTTAAATTATGTATGTTTGCTTACTTATTTATTTACTTATTTATTTATTTTTATTTATTTCGTGTGTGTGTGTATGTGTGTGTGAGAGAGAGAGAGAGACAGAGACAGAGACAGAGATGGAGACAGAGAGACAGAGAGAAAGAGAGACAGAGACAGAGACGGGGGGAGGGAGAGTGCAAAAGCATGTGTGCCAGGTTGTTTATGGTGAAGGTTAGTAAACAACCTGAAGTACCAGTTGTCTCCTTTCACTACATGTGTCCCAGGAATCAAGCTTCAGAGAGTGAGGTTTGGCAGCAAGCCCTTTTACCCTCTGAGCCATCTTGTCAGCCCTCATCTGATAGACCGCTGTTGGGGTGGCGGCAATGTAAAGTACTTTTTTTAGTTCTTCCATACTGTTTGGCTTATTCTTAAAGCATATTTTTAAAAAATAAATAAATAAAAATGCTCTTTAAAATTGAATTCTCTCTCAATAAGCACTTAGGACTTCCCCTAAATTTAGCAGCAAGGACTTAAAAAAATATATGAAATATTTCTCAGACATTTTCACAATTGCTGCTTTGGGATTCCAGCTTAGCTGATCTGCCTCTACCTCCTATTTTCAGCACCTGGGAATCTACCCAAAGGATGCAGTCTCATGGAAGCTTAGCATCTTGTGGCAATCCTTGCTGGAATATCCCAGGGAATAAAAGCTCCTCACCTAGTGTTGCACCTTGCTACTAAGATTGTAGTCTACCCCACGCCTAGACAGCTTTCCTGAGCTCAGTGCAAAATGGAAGAATCCCTTTTCTTAGCCCGACTTCCTCTTCTCCTCTGATCTGAGCAGCCCAACCCCTAGTCTTCTACCTGAGGAATGTCACATAGTCCTTGGAGAAATTACAGGTTCAACTTCTTGGAATGCCTCTCCATTGCAAATGAGGTATCCCCAGAACCAATAAGCCTCTGCCAATGAAACTTCACCCTAAGAAGAACCCCTTCCTACCCCTCAAGGTTCATATATATCATCTAAGAGTCATTTCATTGAATGTCATCTAAAAGAGTTGTAGCACCTAAGTCTTTAGAGAACATCATCTATATCCACACCCTCACACCCCCTTACACCCAACACCCTGCCCCATACCCTCCTCTGACATTCACTGCCAGATCAGGATCCTGCTGACCTATCCATTCGGGATTCTGCTCAATCCTACCCTGACTCTCATTAAAGCAGCATCCGGACACCCCAAGAGAAGAAGCAGAAAACAGAACCACACCTAGATTCTCCAATCTTGCTTTCACATATTGCTCTTTGTGTTAATGCGAGCAGCCATGTCAGCTTAACCTGTAGCTACAAGCTCAACATATTACTGTCTCACCGCTGCTTCAAAATTGGTGGTAGCCACTGGGCCACGGCGAAACCTTAAGTGCAACATTAATAGAGAAGTATGGTTGAGTAACTCAAATTGGCTTCTTTCCAGGGCTTGGCATGTTCTTATTAACTGCTTATATGAGACCTTTAAAGTTTTCTGCTACATTTGTTTACAGGTGTGGCATGTGTGTGTATGTGTGTATGTGTGTGTGTTTGCATGCCCATGCCACTGCACACATGCCATGGTACACATTCAACAATTAGAGGACAACCTTTGGGCAGTTAGTCTTCTGGTTCCTGGGATCAAATTCAGGTCTTCGGGTTTGACAGCAAGCACCTTTAGCCACTGAACCATCTCCATGGCCACACATTTCCTGTTTTGTATATTTTTATTTTCTATATTTAAAGTGATCTGTAGAAATTGGGATACAGATCAATGGTCAATTGTTTTCTCTCAAATGCAAGAGGCATTTGCTCCATAAAACTCCCAGAACAAGGCAGATACATGAATGAATGAATGAATGAATGAATGAATGAATGAATAGATCTATAGGCTTCATCTAATTCTCAACCCGGTGCCAAATATATATAGTGTTAAAAACCTTTGTCTAATACACGAGATACATTTTCTGTTATTTCTGTTGGTGTTTTGTTTGTTTGTTTATTTGCCTAAAACAGGTGTCTGTCTGTAGCCCAGAGGAGCCTCAAAATCAATGATCCTTCTACCTCAACCTTCAAAATGCTGGAATTTTCTTTAAATCCCATCAACCCAGCTTCAGTCTGTGTCATTGTGCTTTTCTGTTTCCTCAGAGTCTGAGCTCCATCTCAGAATCTCACAGACTCATACGCACTCAGACGTCTCATCCTGCCATGTTGGAGACAGAGCTCAGCAGAGTGAGCACACATTCCCCTTTCCTTTGAGGGTGGTTCACACACAGTGCTTTCATTCATTGGTTTCCTTTGAGGGATACTTTGGCATCTGAGCCTCTATACCATGGGATCATTTAACTGTTCTAGTCAACAGTCATTTTGATGTGTTGCAGAACATATGACTTCCAGGAGTTAGGAGGATGGATGGCTTAGTGCTTGCCACACACATAGGCAGACCACAGTCAGATTCCCAGAAGCCACAGGAGTGCTGAGTGGACATGGCAGTGTGCCTGTAGTCATAGCCTTCTTAGACAGAGACGGGATTCCCCAGAGCAAGATGGTGATGGTGGGCAGGAGATTAGGAAACAGAGGGAGGAAAACACCATACTTTGGGGAAAACTGTCATTTATTAAAGTTACCTACAGAAGAAGATAAAGCAAACATTTAGCACAAAATTTCCATCTCATGACCAATTCCTTAGCTGACCTTTCTGGACTTGCAGTTTCTTTATGTTTGATACTCGTCTATATTTTGAAATGAAATTTTATTGTGTTGGCCTCAAATTCCTGGCCTCAAGGGATCTTCCTGCCTCAGTCTTCCAAGTATAGGGACTACCGGATAGGTATACCATTAAAATCTTAAAACAGTGAATTCTCTGGGACATATTAAATTAAGAAACAAGCTGATCATGATAAAATATTCCAGCTCAGCAAAATCGTCTATGAAATTGTACTAAAACAGTGCCTGGGTTAACGATTTCCAAAGAGCCAGTTGTCAAGTGCACTTACGGTGAACTTTCCTTTACAGAATCTGCCGTGTAGAAGCCAAACACAAGGTTCTAGGCTGGAAAGATAGCCCACTGGTTAAGAATGCTTGCTGCTCTTACCCTACAGAGACCCAAGTTCAGGTCTCAGCACACACATAAAGTGGTTCAAAACCTTCTGTAACTCCAGCTTCAGGAAATTCAATGCCTTCTTTTTACTTCAGTAAGCAAACACACCACACACACACACACACACACACACACACACACACACACGCATGTACATACATACATCTTTTAATACTCCATAAGGTTCCTATTTGTTTAGCAAGGTCTCAACCAACAATCTTTGCAACATGCAGGTTTATTATTAGGGAATGAAGAGAAGGGGGTATGTTTCTTCCACAGAGTGTGGTCTTTCCACCTCTGGCGAATGTCCTAGGTTAGTTGCTGTGATAAAATACCTTGACAGGAAACAACTTGAGAGAGACAAAGTTTATTTTGGCTCAGAATTCCAGGTTACAGTGCAAGCAAGTCACAGTGCCAGGAGCTCATCGCATCCAGCCTCGTTGAAGAGCAGAGAGAGAATAAAGGTGCACACACAGTTAGTGCTCAGCTCACTTTCTCTAAATGTGTGCATTCCAGGACCCAAATTTGGGGAATTACATCACCCACAAAGGGAAGACCTTCCTACCTCAATTAAGACAACACACCACAGACCACAGCTCAACTCAATATAGACAATCACTTGAAACTCTCTTCTCAAGTGATTTCAATTGCCTTAAGTTGATGGTTAAAACTAACCATCACTGTAACCAACCTCCTCTATCCCTCTCCTCCTTTCTTCCCTCCCTCTAAATGACACAGATACATTTCTCATGGTAACTATCTAGAGGGTGAAGGAACTGCAGGGTACTGTGGAATCTGTGTTTATTATCAATAACAAGCTTCAAGAGTAAGTAAAGACTGTTGACAATTATATAGGATATTTTAAAAATCCAGTGGCCTCCCAGGCCATATATGAGACTGACAGAATTTGGCCTGTATTTCTGTTCAGTTCTTTATGGCTTCCTTAGCGTTCACAGCATCTGTTGAACAGCAGCTCTTGGTTCTGTCCTTACACTCAAAGGCATGTCCACTGAATACTAAACTAATTTGGCAGCTGTTGCTTCCCTCAAAATGAAGAGTGCAGGCCAATCTGTACACATGAAACAATTTTAAGAAGTGGGAAGAAAGGCTGGAGGGATGGCTAAGTAGTTAAGAGTACTGACTGCTCTTCCAGAGGTCTTGAATTCAATTCCCAGAAACCATATGAAAGCTCACAACCATCTGTAATGGGTTCCGATGCCCCTTTCTGGTGTGTCTGAACACAGCTACAATGTACTTATCAATACTCTTAACTCTGCACCTCCCACCTGCCTTAAACTTTAGTTGCTCAGTTACATCTAGTCCTTGCTAAACACTTCCAACCTTCCGCATGTAGGAGAGGCGACAGGCCATTGCTTTGCCTGAGATCTCAGATGGCAAACTCTCCTCTCCTTTCCTTGTGTCTGTCTCCTTGTCTCCAGTGATCCAGAAGTTCCACCTATTCCTTTCATGCAGCAATCAGCCCATGGCTTCTTTACTGACAGATCAAGAACCAATTGGGGAACAGGACCTTAGTATCAGAACCACCTTCAAATATGGGTTTTCTTCTTCTTCTTCTTCTTCTTCTTCTTCTTCTTCTTCTTCTTCTTCTTCTTCTTCTTCTTCTTCTTCTTCTTCTTCTTCTTCTTCGTCTTCTTCTTCTTCTTCTTG
>JADRCC010327620.1:3785-21566 GCA_019843855.1 Hylomyscus alleni | reverse complement strand
AAAAAAGGCAAGTAACATATAAAGGCAATCCTATCAGAATTATGGCAGACTTCTCATCAGAGACTGTGAAAACTAGAAGATTCTGGGCAGATGTCATACAGACCCTACAAGAACACAAATGTCAGCCCAGGCTACTATACCCAGTAAAACTCTCAATTATCATAGATGGAGAAAACAAGATATTCCATGACAAAACAAAATTTACACAATATCTTTCCACAAATCCAGTTCTACAAAGGATAATAGATGGAAAACATCAACATAAGGAGCAAACTATACCCTAGAAGAAGCAAGAAAGTAATCTTTCAACAAATCCACACAAATCTAATTCCACCTCTTACAACAAAAACAACAGGAAGTGACAATTACCTTTTCTTAATATCTTCATATGAAGATTAATATTACCAACATATCCTAAGAAATTGAAGTCCAAAAATATGAGGAATTAGAAATTTGTTGATTGTCATCCAATGGCCTCTCTAATTTGGTAATTGGAGAAATAGATCCAATATTGTACAATCTATATATACTTTCAGCTTGTTTGTGACAGTGTCTTGCTGTGTACAACATAAGAGTCTTGAAATCTTGCTTCTCCTATCTCAGCCTATTAGTAGTATTGTTTATTTCATGTTTTTACACTATACTATGGTTTTCAGAACAGCTTATATATTTTAAAAGTATTTATATACCCAAGAGAGATAGAGACAACTAACTTGGGAGGTGGTTTGTAGGAAAGAGAACAACAAAGAATGCGACTGAATGCTTTGCTTAACATTTGTAGATCTTGTATCAAGTTTGAAGAAGAAGACTTTTAAGTTACTCTTTCTCTGAGATGAATGCTTTTCCAAATTATCACAACCAATGAACTAGATTCTTAGCCACACCTAATGTCTGTGCCACTCTCCAAGCAGAACCATTGTTCATTGAAACAGTTGGTGAATGACTTTATAGATAGACCATCTTAATACATACACCATTTCTTAAATGAATGTAACCTGTTCTCTGTGGGCTGAGAATGAAGACACTCACTCAAGTCAAATAGCTTTGACCATAGCAGGAAGTCTGTATCCAAAAATCGTGCCTACAATTCATTCCTTGGCACAGCTTAATTGTCAACTCTCAGCTTAGCTACAATGGAGGTAAAATCCTTTGGTGATTTGAGGGTCATTGAAGTACAGCCTTATTACAATGAAATCCAATGTCTAAAAATTTTTCCTGTTTGGGGCTTGTACCACAGTAAGAGCCAAGATTTTGAACTCTACTAAATACAAAACAAACAAACAAACAAACAAACAAAAAGACTTTATATATTTATGTTCATTTAAGAAAACACTAGTAGTGATGTATTATTTTGAAATACACAGTTAATATGTTTGGAGTTATTTAAAACTTATACTGAGAAAAACATGTATTTTCAGTATTGCTGTAGACAAGCATCTGCATAACACTGTTAAATTGATTGTTGTTTTATATCAAGAGTCTTTTAATGTGACAACTCATGTTCAGTGTCAAATTAAAAGTGCAATATTAATTAAATAAAGCTTTATTTAAATATAATATCTGACGATTATGATTACTAGAACTCCACGTCTCAGACACTCATCTCTAAATCACAGTCTTTTTCACTGTTATTTTCTTCTAACATCAAATCATTGAACACTAAACCTAGTATTTTTGGGTTGAGAAGAAGCATTTTTAAACTTCTGAGGATTTTGAAAATTTAGCAATGGAAAATCTTTGGCCCAATGACTATGAACTCATCAGGATTGGTACAGGCATGTCATAAATCAATGAACCAATATCCTATTAAATTTTCTTATCAGAGTAAGCCTTTAAAATCTTTGGTATTTGTTCATTAACACCATATATCAATTGCACAGATGGGTTAATTACTTGATAACTCTAAAATATTCCTTTCCTCAGAGTTAAGATTTTGGCTTTTGTTTATATTCTTCAATAGAGAACTCCCTGATTTTGGAATTCTTATGACTAGTGCTGCAATTTTTATGGTGGTGTTGACTAGCACCCACTTTCTTCCACTATAAGAAGTCAAAATACTGCATTCAAAAGGAAAATCTTGTAAATTTTGTAAATGTTCATTAATTTCCAGTCAGTAAATAGACAGCTATTCTTATGACCAAGCACCTGGTCACCAATAAGAAAAAAGAAAGAAAGAACATTGGTAAATCTTAACAGAAACCTAGGCTTGCTTGGGTCTCTGCAGTAGTGTGCTGGAAGTAGAGTTCATTTTGAGGCTGGGTGGCACCCTCTCCATGGAGCTATAAACTTTTAAACTGTGCCCTTTAAATAAAGCAGAGCCTTGCCACAAAGATGCTTCGTAGTCTGGGTGTCTCCCCGCGATGTTGCCATTCTATTCTAGTAGCTATGGGTGCCATAATACGATTTTCCTAATGATATAGAGCAAACTGTCTACCTAACGGTTGCTACTTCAGTATTTACACCATGAATATTGGAAATTATGTTTTACCAAGGGTGTGTGAGCCAACGTAAAAAGACAAAGTATGCTTCAGAACACAAAAGAGTTCTTCAGAAGCTTTTAGGCTTAATTTCAAAGACTTGTCTTTCTCTTTTGGTTAATCTCTATTCTAAACCCTTTGTTGTTGTAGTTGTTGTTGTTTTAATCTTCATCAATTAACCAAATAGGATTTAAAAATGTTACTGCTTATGAATCACTTTGGAGATATTTTCTGCCAGCATAGCAGAATCCTTTGGCAGTGGTTCTAAACCTACCTAATGTTGTGACCCTTTAATAGAGTTCCTCATGTTGCAGTGACCCCAATCATTAAATTCCTTCGTTGCTACTTCATGACTGTAGATTTCCTGCAGTTATGAATGATAACGGGACTATCTGATGTGCAGTGTATCTGATATGTGTTCTGCTATGGGTAGCATCCCATAGGTCTACCACTGCTGCTTTATGAGGACAAATCCTCTTTGAAAGTTCCCTTTACAAAAACTGTTCCCAAATTTCTCACTGAAACATACTCGACAGACATGCCAGATGTTACTGGATTGTTTTTCTCTTGCCATTGTGTAAGTCACAAAAATTTTGCCCTGAGCTGTCTTCTAAAATGAAAATTATAGCAAGTATAAATGTTATTTTTAATATGTACACTATTCTTAATTCCTCCTAATTATGCTTGTCATTAGAATGTATTTATTCTTTTGTAACTCTATATTAATTACAGTTTCAAATTTGTCTACTTATTCTGATCTTTCTTCCTTAATACAATAAACTTTTATCAGGTTTTCCTGGATGAATAGAGATTATTAGCTGCAAATTAATTTTTCAAATATAAATACTGAACTACTTTTTAAAGCTTTTAGCTTAAAACAAAATAGAGAAGAGTTTGCACATAACCTGTCCCTACCCATGTGTCTCCCATCATGATCACCAACTTCCTGCTCCAACTGCTGTACCTCTCCAAGTTTCAGTGAACTTCAATATTGTTAAATGTCCATCCAGACTTACTTACATACTGTTTGTTGGTGTTAATATATGATAAGTTAAGTGCTGAGATTTTTTTATTGCAAAAAAATGTATTTCCCTATCCTTTCTAAAATTCAGTATTTCTGGAGAAATATCTTAGTAATATTAAATCACAGATTTATATTGTTTGAGTGCATAAGAAAGCAGTCTGGGAATTTTCACCATTGGCAACATCTTGAAATGCTCAGAGGCCTGAAGTCCAGTGTCATGTAAAACATAGGAACTAGTGCCTGGGTGTGTATGCACTGGAACTTGTAGATAAGTATTGGCTGTGTTTATTTGACATTGATTAACACCTAAAAATGTAGGAGATTAGATAACAGTTCTCAGAAAAGTCCAGCCCTAGACTTTAAACTTGTGAATGTCACCTTCTATGAAAAATGGGTATTTGCAGATGTGATAAACATTCTACAACAGAAAAATTCAGGGTTTATTTAAATGGTTCATAGATATGAGTGTATTTGTATGATAGAAACCAAAGAAGATTATGAACCAGAGGAAAAGAAACACTTTGACTCAAAGGAAGAAGCAAGTACTGCAAACACAGTCAAACAAGGTCGGCACACTGTCTGAGGCAAAGCAAGAGCTATTCCCCAAGCTTGAGAAAGGAGAAAGGTCCTGTTAGTGACTTCACAACAACTCCATATTTAGAATGTGTTTTTCTGGTCTGTGGAACTGGAGTGAAGTAAATCGTATTTTTATTTATTTATTTATTTATTTATTTATTTATTTTATTTATTTTTGTTTTTTTCAAGACAGAGTTTCTCTGTGTAGCCTTGGCTGTCCCTGAACTCACTTTGTAGACCAGGCTGGCCTCGAACTCAGATATCCACCTGTCTCTGCCTCCCAAGTGCTGGGATTAAAGGCTTGTGCCACCACTACCTGGCGTAAATCCTATTTTATAAGCCACAAAGATTATGGTCATTTATTACAACACATATACTTGAATGAACTATCTTTAATCCTTGGAACTCTGCATAATATGAGGCTTGAAATAACCATTTCATGCTTGTACATTACAACATTTTATGTAATCAAAACACAGTGTGTTAGGCATACTATCATCTGTAATTTGAATATTAAGCTATTTTAATTCTAAGTCCTTTTCAAAATCATAACTTTATTATATATGTGAAAGTCCTTGCTGATAGCTGATTTATAGCTATGATCTAATAAATGAATTCTTGCTACTTAGCCAAACTCAAACCCTTAGTAAAATTTTGCATTGAAAGTAGCATATCCTTTATCAACTTAACTTGAAAACCATGCTACTTCTTGGATTTAAATATTCAATTTATTTAATTTTGTGATATTTGTAGCATCTATAAGGCAAACTTTGGAACGATTTGCTTTTGTGGATCATTCTCTTGTGTGTGTGTGCAGCGTATGTATGTGTATGTGTGTTTGTGTATCTGTTTTGTTTGTTTTTCATTCTTTATTATGTTAATGTTTTACAGTCCAGCAAATCATTTTTGGACTGTAGAAAAATATTATTATCATTATTCTTTAATATTTCTTTACACTCCAGTTATTATCCCCCTTCCAGTCTCACCTCTTACAGTTCCTCATCTCATTTCTTCTCCCTCTGTCTCCAAGAGGATGCCCCCACCTGACCCCAATCAGACCACCCCACGGTCTGGGGCCTCAAGTCTCTCCAGGGTTAGGCACATCTTCTCCCACTGGTTGCCATCCCACACTCAAAAGTTCATGTTATTTTTAACAATCTCCAGGTGTTTTTGCATTTCTGGTCATCTTTTGAGCAAGAAAAACCAACAAGCTTTGGCTTCATGTTTTTAAACCCTTCTTTTCAAAGGGTTTCAAAGAGTTTTCAAAGATACATTGCACCTTCTGTCTCTGAGAATGTTTGCTTACTATCTGAGTAATATAACTTATTCAAACCTGTTCATAGGTTTGTCTGCTCTCTTTGGACCTCTCTTATAGGATTTGGAGGGACAGCCTCCCCAGTGTGAAACATGCATCTGTGGATGAAGACCAATTATCTATCAGATGTTGACCAAACTCACTCTGAATGATCTGTGCTTGGTGAGGGGAAGAGAGAGTTTCAGAGCTCTTGCTTCTTCATCTGTGTTGGCCCAAAGAGAAAACAATAACAAAAAAAAAGCAAACAAACAAAATCCAAAAGTCTTTGTTACTAAATTAGAAAGGATTTACTTAGAGTAAGAAGGAGAGGTAGAGGGAGGGAGAGGGAGGGTGAAGAAAGAGAGAGAGGAAAGGGAGAGAGAAGGAGAGGTAGAGGGAGAAAAGGGAGAAGGAGAGGGAGAGGAGGTAGATTCATAGATAGTGACAGTTGGGAGTTGGGGGAAGATATCAAACGATTGACTCAGAGAAGTGATGCTTGCCAGCTGAGCATCAGTTATATGAATTTCAGTGCAGCACAGATCCATGCCCAGTACACACACAAAACACAAAAAGAGGAGACACAGAAGCACAATCCTCCTTCAGCATTTTTTTTCTATTCAAGTCCAAAGATGATTGGACAATATCTATATATACCAGAAAAAATGCAGACATCCTCCTGAACTCAGAGAAAAACACAGAGGTAATGTTTGCCAGATGTCTGGGCACCACTCACCTAATTAAGTTGACACAAATTATTCACTATCCCAATCTCTCACTGAGGAATGAAGTTTTCTAAATCAAAAAATTGAAATAAATAAATAATCTTAAAAGTTACAAAAAATATAAGTTCTTCAGATTTCTTCAAGATTTGTTAGGTGGATCTATACTGACATCACCATAAAGATAAAGACGTGACTGAAGATTTCAGAGTCTCAAAAAAGCTGGGTTCTGGTTACACACCTCTGTCTATTATTCTACTTCTTTTTAGAAATGGGTCCCAAAAGAAGCCACCTGGTGTTGTTTTACAGAGCAGCAGCATCAGAGCCATGATATCACTTCTGTAGGAGCTACAAGAGACAAATGCATATCCCCGTGACTGCATTTTAGCTCTATTAGCTTCTGAGACTTTTCCCACTCAGCTATGTGTTGCCATTTTACCTGTCGCAGAGAAGCTACCGACCAGTCATCGTTCAGTATAGCCCCATCTGAAGCAATAGGGGCTAGAAAAATTAACAATTGTATAGCTCCATCTGAAGCAATAGGGGCTAGAAAAATTAACAATTGATATCCTGAGTCATTTACAATTGAAAGCAAGTCCAAAGAAACTCAAAGCAATCCCTATTAAAAAGTATTTCTCTCTTTAAAAAAAATCTAATGATTTTTTTTTTGGAGAATTACAGAGAGGTATGGGGTCCAGCAAAGTAAAATTGAGAATGTTCGCAGTCAAAATGTATTAATAGAGATATGACAAAAACGAAAATATGACTTTATGAGAGAAAACATTAATCAACTCTAATGGACCCAGAATTAGTACAGAAACTACAGTTAGAAAATGAACCCATGAAGTTATTCTAGCTATATTCCATATTTAGGAGCATTCATGTATAGGTGAGCAAAATGTTAAAAGGACTAAACTCTTAAATTATATAAGTTAAAGATACAAGTTCATGATGAAGCATATATTGACTATGATTAACAGCAGATTAGACTCAACAAAAAGGTCATGAGTGTATGGAAGGATAGATAAATGTGACCTTCAGAGGAAAGATAATTCAACAAATAAGCAGAAAATTATGGTATCATATAAATGTATAAAGTAGATATTCCAAAAAAGGGAAAAGAATGGGTTGAAATAGAAGTGTTTGAACAAATAGAATTCAAATAATTTCAACTGTTTTATAAAAATAGGTAGTGGATAGAAGATAAGAAAATAAGATATTTAGGGAAAATATGAGGGACATTTTGAGACCCAAGTCTAGGTGAACATTGCTCATATCTCATACTTTAACTATCGCGGATCAATTTTAGATCCTCAAAAATTTATATATATATGTATATGTACATATGTATACATATGCACAGAATCATATGCAGCTATAACTGTGTTGGAGATAGAGAAGAAACATTTGCTATTAAACAGTTAATGCAGATTTCTATTATTACAGAAATAATCTTTATATGACATTAGGACATAAAGAAAGATGAAGAATGACCTAAACAAAATACAAATAGATGATGTGTGGAGACATGACAGATATTTCACAAGCACACAAATAGTGAATGTCAAAAGTATTCAGGGAAATATATACCAAAACCAAAAATAAATTATTCCTGAAATAAAATGACTGTAAACACTAAATTCTTCTTAGCATTAAGAGTAATAGAATGAATTTCACATTTCTGGACAATGAAAATACTCCAATCAATCAATCAATCAATCAATCAATCAATAAGAAAGAAAATCCTCCAGTCAATCTGCAATGGATATGGCAGTTTCTTATTAGAGATATCTGTGATTCCTGCATGACCTAGCAACTGTGTTTTGACATTCGTCATAAAAGATCAAAGTTTCTGCTCCCATACAACATTTGAGTGCTATACCAGTCTCATTTATGATGAAATAAATATCCTATAATATCAGAATATCAATAATGATCCAAATAGCCTTCAATGATGAAGATTTAATAACATGTATTATGTCTAGTCTGTTAAATATTTACCAGCAGTGAAAATGGACAAAGAATTTATAAAAGTAACAATTTGGCTGGACCTCAAGAAAATTTTCCAGGTCAAATATCCAACCTCATCTTGCTTTTTATTGTGCCATTAGTGTGACATTTTTGAAATAACAAAATTATTGCCACAGATTAATGGGAAGTGGGAAACTAGTTGTAGGTCTTGATTGTCAGCCATAACAATAATTGGGGCTTGTGGTGAAACCAAGGGCACTGAGTATATGTGACAAAGGAGAAATCTGAAAAGGCACTTGGTCCATATCCATGATGCTCTGCTTTCATATTGTAATGTGTAAGGTGGCACTGTGAAAATCTAGGGAAGGAGTACAGAGGATTTCTCACTATTGCATCGAACTGGTGAGTGTGGTCCTAGGATTTAGGGAAAATACTTGGAGTGGAGGGTAAATAAAGGCAGTTTTATAAGCACCCATTTTCTGTTGCTGACCTTGGATTTACTGGAGCCCAAAAAGTGATCCTTCCTCATTTATACATGAATCCCTTTGGTGTCAAATTAGTCCTAGAGACTCCTGACAGTATGCATTTATCAGTCTTGTATGGTAGGACGGTCTAAAGGAAGCTCCTATGAGACAGAAGGGAGATGGTGGTGGGCAGGAAGGCAGGTGGAAGCTCCTATGAGACAGAAGGGGGATGATGGTGGGCAGGAAGGCAGGTGGAAGCTCCTATGAGTCAGAAGGGAGATGGTGGTGGGCAGGAAGGCAGGTGGAAGCTCCTATGAGACAGAAGGGAGATGGTGGTGGGCAGGAAGGCAGGTGGAAGCTCCTATGAGACAGAAGGGAGATGGTGGTGGGCAGGAAGGCAGGTGGAAGCTCCTATGAGACAGAAAGGAGATGATGGTGGGCAGGAAGGCAAGTGGATCCACAGTCATTGAGAAAATAGAATTCACAATGTTGGGCATATAATTTTTTTAAATTTACTTTTCTATCTAAACTATGTCCAGTGGTTTAAAGTGAAATAGTACTACGAGTTTGCTTCATTAATCAGAAAAAAAAAAGAGGGAGACAAAAATTTCTTGAAAAGTAGTAGCAGTTTTGATTTTCTTAATTTGTATACTCTAAGTACAATGTACTGTCAGACCACCAGAATGTTAAAATAGATGATACTAATGATGTACATAAATACACAAAAGAGAGAAAGAAAAGATAAAAAAGAGAAAAAAAAGAGAAAGTAAGATAGCAAAACAAATGGTTTTATCTAGAAATCCATAAAACAATGAATTAAAATTATCAACATACCCATATTAGAGAAAATCATAAAGTTAAAAATAATTAGAAATATGTTATGGTTCTGGTTGATTTATTACAACAATAATTAATAACATGAAAATAAATGAAGTATAGGACCAGAAATTTTAAAATTTCATGATTAGTTTTAAACAACTGCCTGATCTTATGGGAATAACATAGTTATTTTTAAGGGAAGCTGTTATACTCTTTGCAGAATGACCGTAGAATAAAAATAAATCAAGGACATAGTATATTATTCCAGATGAAAATGTAAAAATCAGGTATGTGTGGCTTACTACGAACTGCCTTAAATATAGACACTAGCTAAATGAAAGAAAATATAAACAACCAGCAAAAGAAAAGCAAGGAAGAACACATTGTTATCATGAAAACTAGAAAATATAAAATACCATGGAAGAAAACTGAAAGTTACTGTGCTAAAACATAAAATTCATCAGCAGTAATATTTTGCGTATAACAATAACATTTCAAAATACATAAAACAAAACCTGATGTAAACTAGAGTACTAGTTTAAAAGTACACAATTTTTTCTGTATAATTAAAACAAATTAATGAAACAATCAAAAACATTAGCCAGGATATAAAGCCAAAGTAAGAACTGCTTAGCATTTACAAAATCATCTTCTCAGCAGCCGAATACACTGTCAGTCAAGGAACACTGTGCCTGTACAACGATAACCACATTCTGGTAACAAAATAAGTTTCAAGAAACTTGATAGGGTTGTGATCCTAGAAAATAAATTATCTGACAAAAGGAACACAAATTTAAAAACAATAATAAACAGAAACAAATCTCTGGAATGTGTTTTACTTTAAAAGCAAAATAAGCCTTATCTAAAAACAATATAGGTCAGACACAAAATGCAAAGGCAATACATAAATTTTAGGACAACAGAAATATAGTATATAGTTTTATTGAGGTGCTACTAAAACAACATTTAGAGAAAATTTAAGTCAATAAATACTCATTTTATAAATTTGCCTATCTCTTTTAGTTAGAAACAGCAAAATACAGGGAAAACCTATTGGTAAAAAATAAAAAATAAAGAAAAAGCCAGTATAAATTAACTTGGAGAGAAATTGAAAGAGAAATCAATGTGATAAAAATGATTCTTTGAGAAAAATCAATAAAATGATGAGATTGTAACTCAGATTTAGGGCCAATGGTACCTATATGCTAATATGCATACATGTATATGCATCTGTGTATCCAAGCATACATAGGTGTGCACAGAGGTAAGCATACATTCATAAAGTACTGGGAATTGAAATACTGTTCAAAATGTAAAGTATTTTTGTTCAAAATTTTGTTCTAAAATATATACATTAATTGGTTTACAATCTGCCTTTGAACTATTTATGTTTATATCCATAGATTTCTGAGGCTTCCATCCTTGGTCAGAAAAGCTTCATATTGCAGTGGGTAGTAGTTAATACAGAGATACCTTGATATTCAAAAACTGCAAATAATAAGCAATTGTGAGTGCTTGGTGTTAGATGGGATATTTGGATCACTTACCGATCCACGCAAGAGTGCACAGGTCGGTCTCTCTGGGCTGGTGTCCTGAGCGGACCTTGGGCAGAAGCACTGCAGCCAGTCCCACAACACCCAGAGGAAGCTCCACTCCCAGGTGCTCTGAAACTCTCAGAATCAGAGGTGAGGAGGACCCAACATCTGTTCCAACACTGGAAGTACCTGGGACCTGCTGGACCAGGCACACAGTCCAACAGTGCCAGTCTCTCTGGGCTGGTGTCCTGAGCTGACCTTGGGGCAAGCTCTGCAGCCAGTCCCACAACACCTAGAGGAAGGTGCTGCACTACCAGGTGCTCTAACAAGCCCAGGGTCAAAGGATTCCAGAATCACAGGATCACAGAGACAGCCTCACTCTGAGAAGTTCTGATACAACCAGGATCACAGGAAGGACTGACTCCAGTCAGATTTAGCAAGGGCAGATAGCACTAAAGATAATCAGATGGATAGCAGGGGCAAGCCTAAGAAAATAAACAACACAAACCAAGGTTACTTGGCATCATCAGAACTCAATTCTCCCACCACAGCAAGTCCTGGACACACCATAACATAGGAAAGGCAAGTTTCAGATCTAAAATCACTTATCATGATGATGATGCAGGACCTTAAAAAAGACATAAATAGAACCCTCAAAGAAATACAGGAGAACACAAGTAAAGAGCTAGAAGCTCTTAAAGAGGAATCACAAAAATCCCTTAAAGAACTACAGGAAAACACAATCAAACAAGTGAATGAAAAGAGCAAAACCATCCAGAATCTAAAAATGGAAATAGAAACAATAAAGAAATCAGAGAGACAACCCTGGAGATACAAAATCTAGGAAAAAAATCAGGAGTCATAGATGCAAGCATCACCAATAGAATACAAGAGATAGAAGAGAGAATCTCAGGGGCAGAAGACACCATAGAAAACCTGGACACACACTGGGCAGTGGTGGCACACGCCTTTAATCCCAGCACTTGGGAGGCAGAGGCAGGTGGATTTCTGAGTTCCAGGCCAGCCTGGTCTACAGAGTGATTTCCAGGACAGCCAGGACTATACAGAAAAACCCTGTCTCCAAAAAACAAAAACAAAAACAAATACAAAACAAAAAACAAACAAAAAAGAAAACATTAACACAACAGTCAAAGAAAATGCAAAAAGCAAAAAGCTCCTAACCCAAAACATCCAGGAAATCCAAGATGCAATGAGAAGACCAAACCTAAGGATAATAGGTATAGAAGAGAATGAAGACCTCCAACTTAAAGGGCCAGTAAATATCTTCAACAAAATTATAGAAGAAAACTTCCCTAACCTAAAGAAAGTGATGCCCATGAACATACAAGAAGCCTACAGAACTCCAAATAGACTGGACCAGAAAAGAAACTCCTCCTGTCACATAATAATAAAAACACCAAATGCACTAAACAAAGAAAGAATTTTAAAAGCTGTAAGGGAAAAAGGTCAAGTAACATATAAAGGAAGGCCTATCAGAATTATGACAGACTTCTCACCAGAGACTATGAAAGCTAGAAGATCCTGGGCAGATGTCATACAGACCCTACAACAACACAAATGCCAGGCCAGACTACTATACCCAGCAAAACTCTCAATTACCAGAGATGGAGAAAACAAGATATTCCATGACAAAACAAAATTTAAACAATATCTTTCCACAAATCCAGCTCTACAAAGGATAATAGATGGAAAACATCAACATGAGGAGCAAAACTACGCCCTAGAAAAAGCAAGAAAGTAATCTTTCAACAAATCCACACAAATCTAATTCCACCTCTTACAACAAAAGCAACAGGAAGTGACAATTACCTTTCCTTAATATCTTCATATGAAAATTAATTTTACCAACATATCCTAAGTGATTGAAGTCCAAAAGTATGAGGAATTAGAAATTTTTTGATTGTCATCCAATCCTCTCTCTAATTTGGTAATTGGAGACATAGGTCCAATATTGTACAATCTATATATACTTTCAGTTTGTGACAGTGTCTTGCTGTGTACAACATAATGGTTTTGAAATCTTGCTTCTCCTATCACAGCCTCTCTAATAGTAGTATTGTTTATTTCATGTTTTTACACTATACTGTGGTTTTCAGGACAGCTTATATATTTCAAAATTATTTATATACCCAAGGGAAACATAGACAATTAACTTGGGAGGTGGCTTGTAGGAAAGAGAACAAAGAGTGAGACTGAATGTTTTGCTTGACATTTGTAGCTCTTGTATCAAGTTTGAAGAAGAAGACTTTATAAGTTACTCTTTCTCTGAGATGAATGCTTTTCCAAATTATCACAGCCAACGAACCAGATTCTTAGCCACACCTAATGTCTGTGCCACTCTCCAAGCAGAACCATTGTTCATTGAAACAGTTGGTGAATGACTTTATGGATAGACTATCTTAATACACACACCATTTCTTAAATGAATGTAACCTGTTCTCTGTGGCCTGAGAATAAAGTCACTCACTCAAGTCAAATAGCTTTGACCATAGCAGGAAGTCTGTATCCAAAAATCGTGCCTACAATCTATTCCTTGGTGCAGTTTAGCTGTCAACTCTCAGCTTAGCTACAATGGAGGTAAAATCCTTTGGTGATTTGAGGGTCATTGAAGTACAGCCTTATTACAATGAAATCCAATGTCTAAAAATTGTTCTTGTTTTGGGCTTGTACTACAATAAGAGCCAAGATTTCAAACTCTACTAAATACAAAGCAAACAAACAAACAAAAAGACTTTATATATTTATGTTCATTTAAGAAAATACTAGTTGTGATGTATTATTTTGAAATATACAGTTAGTATGTTTGAAGTTATTTAAAATTTATACTGAGAAAATCGTATGTATTTTCAGTATTGCTGTAGACAAGCATCTACATAAGACTGTTAAACTGACTGTTGTTTTATATCAAACAACTTTTATAATACTAATTTTTATTGTTATAATATTTTATAAATTTTAAGGAACATGACAAAAAAGATATTGTAGGTATTGAAGAGTGGGTCTCTGGGAGGAGTTGGGGTACAAAAGGGAAACAAGAATGTGATTTAATTCTATTTACTTAAAATATGTTTTTAAATGTTAACAAATTCAGACAAATTGAAATCATGTAACTTTTCTCATCATAATGCAATAAAAGTTAATTTTAAAAAAAAGAAAGAAACAGTAATAGCAACATTGTTTGAAATAGCCCAAAGGTTCTCCTATCAAATGCTGAAATTTACTTTGATTAACATCATACAGAGTTAAACAAAAGTGAGAATTAAAATGAATAAACTCTTACAATAGGTAATAATATTCATGAATCTCAGAAACAATAGAGTGAAAATGATGTAAATCACTTTCTTATACATACAAACACTGTTTATATTTATTATATGACAAATCTATTTTATTAAAACAGATAAAAGTAACATAAGATTTAGAATAGTGGTCATCCATGAAGGCAAAGGAGCAAAGAGATAAGGGAGTCACATTACGGGTGAAAAGAAGAAAATAGAGTGGATTTGTGTGCCCAGATAACTACAACACCATTAAATCCTTACATCTGTCTCTTTTGACTCTTTTTGAGACTGATACTCCATTTTTTTTTTTTTTACAATTTTTGAAGATTTTTCTATATGGTATTTGCTACCAAGGCACTGGACTAAGAGTGAAGATGTTGGTGTGAGAGATAAAAATCTCTCCTTGTTCTTATGGAGAAAATACATAATAAACCAGTAAACAGGTTCTTGTATTGTATGGCTAAGATCCCGTGCAAGCTGGCCAGCTTGTCTGCTTTATAGCCTAAGAACATAACTTAGGGATGGGACATCTTGTCAAAAAGGCAAGGTTCAGGAGAGACCAGCATGGCAGAAGGGACAGGGAGTTCAGGAGTCTCAAAGCAAGGCTAAATTTGGCCCATCCAAGAAAATCAGGAAACTCAGATTGTGGCTGGGGCAGAGCAAACAGGAGGGCAACAGTTATGACCAAGGGGAGAGGTGTAGGATATCTAGTCTGCCACAGAAGACCAGAAATATGAAAGTGATCCTTCAGATGGTTTTGATGACAGATTGTGTCCTGCAATAGAAGTAAAAACTAGGAGAAAAGCTGAAAAACACAGGTTGCAAAGAAAAACAGAACTGTGAGCAGAATACAATAATCAAAAATTAGGTTATGTTATTGTCAGAGTGTGAAGAGGGAAACATAATGTTAGAAAGTCAGTTATATCCAAATCTTGGTCTTATCAGATAAAAGAGATGTTAAATATTACCTAAGTATCCCCTTTCTATACACATACTTTTAATGATGTATCTCTTGTCAAAAAGTGAGATATTTTTATCCATAGATAAGAATATTTGCTTTCTGCTTTCATTACTTAATTGATGATGATGATGATGATGATGATTTGACATTTTTTCCACCCATCTTGAATTGTGCAGTGTGTGTAGAATGAGTTGTAGCATTGTTATTTTTATTCAGAGTAAAAGGAATCTTTTCAGTGTTAAAATAAAAGAGCGTATAGAAGGGGAAGAATAGGAATAAGAGCTGAAGGATGGGGGTATGCCATCCCCTGGACATGTCATGGATATCACACACAAAGTCTCAACACCTCTAGTTATCTCCAAAAGGATTACACAAGGTAAAACAAATAGAATGCATAGAATAGAGTATGTTTGGGCTCCAAGGTCTCACTCTAAGTGAGGAGCCACTAACAGGGGATGGTTGCTAAGTGATAGATAATCACTTTTCTTTAGAAAGTTGGCAACTGGTAGGTTTCCCACATGTCAGTAGATGAGTGCACAACCATCCGTGGAAAGCACTCTCTGTACTCAGTAAAATGAAATATGTATATATGAAAATAATTACCTATATAAATAATGTGAAATAATTACAAAATGAGGACATGAAGCTGAGAGAGACAAGGAGACACATACACTCACAGAGACAGAGACAGAAAGATAGAAAATAGATAGAGAATAGATAGATAGATAGATAGATAGATAGATAGATAGATAGACAGACATAGACAGATAGGTATGATGGGGCTTGAGGGAGTTAAAGTTGGGGAATGAGAGGAAAATATGGTCAAAATAAATTGTATAAATGAATGACATTTTCAAATAATATAAAATAATAAAAACTTCAGTGCCATAAGTTGGATTTGTTTTAGGCTACCCTGATCTTCTTTAAAAATCATTTACTAATACTTATTGTAATTTGATTCATCTGTAATTGTTAATAAACCTAGGAATTAAAGTTTGAAGTTAATAATATTTTTGAGACATAAATATGAAAATATTAAGGTAGCCTGACAATTTATATGTAATGGACAGATTTGTATATTAGACTAACAAACCTTACTTAAAGAAAAAGTATACATTGATAAATTTAAAGAATAATGTTAATATGTAAAAAAATTATTATAATGAAATTAAAACTATTATTATTAAACTATATGATTTGTGAAACAGTTTGAAATGAAAAATCATCCTACTATGAATGATAGCAATAAATAAATGTCACTTTCAAAAATATAAAAGTAATTGAACTTGTATTTTTAATCCATCCACAGAAAAATCCAAGGTTCAAATGACTCCTAGGTAAATTCTAACAAAAGAAAACAGTAATAAAAATTTTTTTCAAAACTCTTGTATGAAATTGAGTAATTAAAGAAAGCTATTGAAAGAAATAATGAAATCAAATAGACAAAAAAACCCTCTTTTTATAAAATTATGAAAAAAAATTGCTAAACAAAGTTAGGACCACAAATCTAATAAAATGAGAACAAACATTCATGTTTTGATGAGTTATATCAGTGTACTGTAATTTACTTAACATTAAAAAATTATTTAATATTTTTGTTGCAGAATATTTGATCACGCTGTAAAACCTGAGATTGTGTTTGTTTACTAGAAAACCCTGATTTTAGCGGTTTTATGTGGATCAGTTTTACCATACACCTTTAATCCCTCTGGTTGGAAAATAGACACACTCTTAGAACGCACCTTTAATTTCAAAAAATAAAGGTAAGATTACTTTGCAGAATCTAGCACCCCTGTTTGAAAGTGATGACTAATTGAGTAGCAGTCAAAGTGATGAATCAGAGAAAGATTTGACAGGATAGGATATGCCCAATGCTAAGGAGAACAGAAAAGAGAGATGTACCAAAGAAGAAACTCAGAGAGAGAGAAGGAGAAGGCAGTTTTACTGGGAGAGTTTTTCAGAGCCTGGTTACAGAGAGAACAAGCTACACATGGGTAAAGACAGAATGATCCAGAGAATGGGAAGAAGCCAGAAGATCAGAATAGATTTCCAGAGTTAGTTGGAGGCCAAGCAGAGGCCAAGAAAGAAGTAATGTAGAATCAGTCAGCTTGGAGAGGAGTTGTAGCCAGAAATCTAAGGTTGAACCAGTCAACCAGAGTTCAGAAAGAACTAGAAATAATGTGCCTATTCAGCAGTGAGCCTCTGAGACAACAATTATATCAGTTGAATAAAAGTTACTACTACAATGTTTCATTGCATGACTAGGAAGTGTAAATGAATTATTTATAAATACATGAATACCTTAATAACCCAGTGACACATTTCCTCCACAAGTCCAAACCTCCTGTTTGTTTTCAGTTATTCTACCAACTCAGAGGCAAGCATCCAGGTACATGAGACATGTGGGGCATTCAAACCACAACAGGATATTTATATTATTATTTACTTATATAAATTATGTTTTCCTGTAATATAAAAAGAAATTAAAGGGTCAAGAAAGTTGACATTAGAAAGAATGAATGAAAGACTTTCAAAGGGGAATAAAAATATTTATTGCCTGTGTTCTCAATACTTATCTTTAAATTACGTTTTGGCTCAGCACGGTCCTCAGCAGGTAAAGCCCCTTGCTATAAAAAAAA
>JADRCC010327603.1:0-10250 GCA_019843855.1 Hylomyscus alleni | reverse complement strand
TAGATAGATAGATAGATAGATAGATAGATAGATAGATAGATAGATAGTCTGTTTGGATTATTAAAACATTTCTTTATCCTTCAACTATGGAAGATAATTATTTTGTTTTTGTTTGTTTTCTGTGTACATTAAGTTAGGTTGACTTGGTCCATTAGAACTTAGAGGGCATTGCTCCGGGTTCTTCTTGCTTCCAAAATTTTCTTTGCTGTTTTCCTGAGTTTTAATTTTTTATTATGTAACTTCTGTTTTTTCTCTTGCAACTTTCATTACTCTTTGTTGTATGTACTTAGTATTTAACTACTGTATGTCTTTTGTTCCTGACCTTGTCTACTTGGACTTATGTGCTCTTGTATCTGTATGGATGTCTTTTTAGGGTTTGTGAAATTTTTCTTCTATGATCTTACTGAATATCTGGTTTTTGCTATTAACCTTGGGCTGCTTTCTCATTAAATATAACTTTGAATGTTTTATTTCATTAATTCAGCATGGACAGGAGAATAAATTCAACTTTTGTAAGCAGATTTGTAAGTTTCTCACAACCTCACTCCAAATTGAATTTCTGTCTCTATCATGTGACATTTTTAGATTGATTCTCTACGAAATGTTTTGAGTATTTTCTATTTCTTCTGGCTATTTAAATAAATTATCTTTTTTGATGCTGTTTCCTACTTATCAACACTCGTCTTGCTATATTATCTCAACAAGAAATATGTGTTATAGATGAATATGTATGCTGTTAAGTGACACACTTCAAATGAACATAGTTGGAACATTGTAGGAACACAATAGCTTCTTTAAATAGCAAAGTTATTGGATATATTTTAAAGTTGGTGGACTGTACCCATAATGATATTACTATAGTCAGTGAACAATGGTGTTGAATTTGAGAGTTGTACTTTGACTTCTTATTTCCTCTGTTAGGAGGATAAGTAGAAGTGCTTGAGAAGAGTTTTCAGTACAAACCAGGGGAATTCACTTGACACTATCAAAATTTCTGTAAAAATAGTGACCAGATAGTGAAGTGAAATTACATGTGGTTGCAGATTCTCCTAAGTTTGGAGGGGCAAAGGTACTTCTAAATGTTTGTCTTAGGTTTTGTCTGTGTTTCGTTTTTCTTTCTCTCCATTCCTTCCTTTTCCATCCTTTCTTGATCCTAGTCCCTCTCTTCTCCCTTTCTCCATCTCTTCCTTTCCTCCTCATCCTGCAATGCACTGAAATCTAATGTTTCATACCAAGATACCAATTTAGAAGTGGTCTAGAATTCTCCATGGACATCTGGTATAGCTTCCTTTTTTAGCTGTACTTTTAGATCAGGGCTATCATTTTGATATGATGATTGATCTATGGTTAGATCATATTTTAAAATCTCAATTTTAAATCTAAATCCAAAAGGTGGAAATATATAGAATACCACCATGATAACTACTATTTTTAACAATTAAAAAAAATGGAATATGCATCTTGGCCTGCTGAGTTTCAATCCAGTTGATGGCATAGTTCACCCGAAGAAATCTCCTTTGAGTAGTTGACTATGGATTTGGGGCAGTGACTACATTCTACATACAAGTCAGTCTCAGGTAACAGGAGCATGTAGAGTCATTTTGAAGAACAGATGAAGTAAGGCCAGTTACATAAACAACTGTGCACTGGATAAACATTGACAGGAACTGTTTTATTTTCTCTTAGCAGGATTAGAATATCTATCTCAACAGTCTGACAGTTAGTGTGATATGACTCTACTCTCACCCCTCCAGTCTCTTCTTCCCTTTCTCTCCACATGCTTATGGCCAGCCTCTACTCCTTTACTTCTCTTCTCTTTATCTGCCTTTCTCTACCTCTACTACCCTCTTGACAACTCTCCCCATGCCCTTAATAAACTATTCTATATTAAGAAATAATAATTTAAAGTACAATATGATTGGTCAAGTGTCAAGCCAGCTCATTAGAGAGATTTCACATTTTCTTGCACTTAATGTTATTTGTGTTTGATATTGATGCTATTCTCAATGATATAAAAAATAAGGAAATAAAGGAATAATTGGAATAGAGAATACTTCTAATAATCAGCAAATGTCCATTAAATCAGGCTGCAAAGCAATCCACTAGTGGAGACAACTATTAGGGGTCAAAGTTAAAAAGTTAAAGTAAGGCAGTTCTGTAGGCTCACTTTAATCCATATCCATTCCAAGCCAGCTAGTACTGCTGCTTAGTGACCTGTATATCAGGTATGAAAAACACTAATTACTTTCTTATTGTTTATCATTGTTTAGAGTCCAAGTATAGAAAGCAAGAGCTTTTATACCAGTATCTTTCACAATCAGAACACACTCCAATACCTCATAGTTACCTACAGGAGATGGCTAATAGAAGATATGGTTTTCCAAATCCCCTTCCTTCATTTTCTTCAAACTCAAATTCATTCTTTAACCCAGTAAACTAGGTTGAAAACAGTGGAGAGTGTGAGGAATGTAGTTCAAATTATGGGCTCAGGGAAGGACTTTTTGAAAAGTATCCCAATAATATAAACATTAAATCTAACACTCTGACAAGTGTGATCTCAAGAAACTTAAAAGCTCCTGTATAGCAAAGGATGTCTTCATTTGAATGAAGCAGAAGCCTAAACAATGGAAAGAATTCTTTAGCAGTTAAACTGCTAACAGAAATTTAGTGTCTAGAATGTATGAAAAGTTCAGAAGATTAAACAGCAAGAAAACAAACCAATTAAAAATCAGGACACAGAGCTAGACATAGTTCTCAAAAGAAGAACTAGAAATGGCCAGAAATTTTACTTTAATGTTCAGCATCCTGAACAATCAGGGAAATGCAAAATTTACACTACTTTCAGAATTAATCTTACCATAGAGAAGGAGTGTAATAAAAAATAAAAAGATAAGAAAATCAAATTCTCTCATGAGTGTGAGGAATAGATATAGGGAAAAATGTAAGGTTTATTTAAAATTTTAAGTTTGTAAATAACTTATTGTCCATTTGTGAAAGTCAGTGCAAGAATTCTTCTAAAAATCAGACATAGATGTGCCATATGACCCAGATATACCAATCCTGATCATTATGCCTAGAATTCTATATCTTACTAAAATGCACTTGCTATCTGTGTTTATCACTTCTTTATCTACAACACATTAAAATAATCTAGGATGCCCATAAACAAAAGATTGGGTATTGAAAATACCGATTATTACCAAATGAAATATTATTCAGCTCTAATGAAAATAAAAATTATTAAACTTGTAGGTAATTGAATTGAGCTAGAACCAATCATTTCAATGAAGAAATAGATTCAGAAAGATAAAAGAAAAATGCCACATATTTTTCTCATGTTTGTATGCTAGCTTTAAAACTTTGGATATATATGTTTAAATTTGATTTAATATCAGGAAATTAATAGAGAGAGATTTACAGGAATAGGTTTCATGTTTTTTAATTAGTTATTGGAGATCCATAGAATACACAAACATTATAGGCTATTATTAATGAACTGAGTTACCCTACAAAAGTATATGGTAAAACTCTATTGCTGAAAACACACATCCATGAGTTACAGGACATGGAGAAATCAACTTGATTTGACCTGGAAGCCATATCCCTACTTGATAGCTTTCATAGTGCTATAAGTTTCTATGGACACTACCAGGCAAAACTGACATCAATGTGATGGGCCTAGCCAATCATTTTCTAACTAAATTATTGCTTGGTCCAGTAGATGGACCATGTGTGGTAGTGTTTACTGGGCCAAAAACCTGTGGTGATCTAGCTATTAGGCATTAGAGGACAATCTCTTAATATTACTTTGCTAAACAAACATGGTAATAAACTGACTCATTCATAATTCTTGTCTTCTTATAATTGAGTAGTCTATTTCTTGATTATCATTAGAGAAGCTCCTTTTTCAGCAGACAGTACACTGCAAAGACCCAGAACTATTCAGCATGTGCAGAGCAAGAGATGTTGGAATGTTTATCTCTAAATGGAATTTGCATCTCACAGTACCCCACAAGGATCAAGAGTGATCACAGAAGGAGCATAGATACTTTAAGGGACTCATGCTATAGATTTCTGAGGCCTAAGTCTATTTGCCAGGCATGGTACTACAGTTGCACACACAAATTTGCAGCAGCTGATATTGCATGAATAAGGCTTGCATAAGATCAAGCCATCTGAAGAGTTACTGGTATTTGATGGCTCTGAGAGAGAGTAAATTTCCTGTAGCAAGAAGATGGTCCTTCACACATGCATATATAGGTGGCTATAAGTAAACTCAAAAGACATTTCTGGAGAGAGATAATAAATAAAGTTGAGAGGTAAAAGTGACCTGGAGCAATATGGAAGGCATTGGAGTGATATAGTGGGTAATAGATAAACCTCATTATTTGTATGGGTAAATAAGAGAAAGAAAATATTTTTTAAAGAAAAAAACAAGAAAAAAAAAAAAACCTAGAGAGCTCTTCTGAGTAGAAAGACACTGATAGATGACAGAAATTTATCAACACTAAATAACATGATGGTAGCCCAAAAGCAGGAATGTAGATCTTTTTATCAGGATATAGGACACTGAAATCAGCCTAAATAGTTAATGCTAATATGTGACAATTGAGTAAAAGATAAAATGTAATGATATGGGCTATTCAAAATTAGTAATCCTAAGAAAATGGGATAACAGCTTGTATAAGAGTGCATTTGGACCATAGATGTTCAGAATTGAGAGTTCTTCTTGGAAGATTTTTCCTTTGATGAGTATGAAGAGTCCTTCCTTACCTTTTTTGATAACTTTTGTTTGAAAGTCGATTTTATTTCATATTAGAATGGCTACTCCATATTGTTTCTTGGACCAATTTGCTTGGAAAAATTTTTTTAGGTCTTTTACTCTGAGGTAGTGTCTGTCTTTGACACTGAAGTGTGTTTCATGTATGCAACAAAATGTTGAGTCCTGTTTATATATATAGTCTTATAGTCTGTTAGTCTATGTCTTTTTATTGGGGAATTGAGTCCATTGATATTAAGAGATACCAAGGAAAAGTGATTGTTTCTTCCAGTTATTTTTGTTGTCAGAGTTGGAATTATGTTTATGTGGATATCTTCTCAAAGAGGAACAATTATCTAATTCATGTTGATTAACAAAAAGCCAGGATAGTGAAATCTACTCTCAACAATAAAAGAACTTCTGGGAAATCACCATCCCTGACCTCAAACTGTACTACAGAGCAATTGTGATAACAATTTCATGGTATTGGTACACTGACAAGTAGGTAGATCAATGCAATAGAATTGAAGACCCAGAAATGAGCCCACACACCTCTGATCACTTGATCTTTGACAAAGGATCCAATGGAAACTGTCCAGTGGAAAAAAAAGACAGCATTTTCACCAATGGTGCTAGTTCAACTTGTAGTCAATATGTAGATGAATGAAAATTGATCCATGCTTATTTCCTTGTACAAAGCTTAAGGCCAAGTGCATCAAGGACCTCTACATAAAACCAGATTCACTAAAACTAATAGAAGAGAAAATAGAGAAAAGCCTGAACACCTGTGCACAGGGGAAATTTTCCTGAACAGAACACCAATAGCTTATGCTCTATGATTAAGAATCAACTCCTTCCATGGGTATTTTGTTCCCCCTTTTAAGAAGGAATGAAGTATCTACACTTTGGTCTTCCTTCTTAAGTTTTGCCCCTTGGCCCTGTGAAGGTTCTATGCCCTAGTGTAGGGGAAATGTCAGGGCCAGGAAGCAAAGAGGGTGGGTTGGTGAACAGGGGGAGGGGGAAGGGAACAGGGTTTTTTTTTTGTTGTTTTTTATTTTTATTTTATTTTATTTTTTGTTTTCTTTGGATTTTTTTTTTTTTTTGGAGGGGAAACTAGGAAATGGGATATCATATGACATGTAAATAAAAAACTATCTAATAAAATAAAAGAAATTTAAAAAAGATTAAGAATCAACAAATGGGACCTCATAAAATTGCAAAGCTTCTGTAATGCAAAGGACGCTGCCAAGAGGACAAAATAGCAACCGACAGATTGGGAAAAGATCTTTACCAATTTCACATCTGATAGAGTGCTAATATCCAGTATATACAAAGAACTAAAAAAGTTAGACTCCAGAGAACCAAATAACCCTATTAAAAAACTGACAACAGAGCTAAACAGAGAATTCTCACTTGAGGAAACTCGAATGGCTGAGAAGCACCTAAAGAAATCTTCAAATCCTTAGTCATCAGGGAAATGTAAATTAAAACATCCCTGAGATTCCACCTCACACCAGTCAGAATGGCTAAGATCAAAAACTCAGGTGACAGTAGATGCTGGCAAAGTTATGGAGAAAAAGGAACACTCCTCCATTGCTGGTGGGATTGCAAGCTAGTACAACCACTCTGGAAATCAGTCTGGTGGTTCCTCAGAAAACTGGACATATTACTACCTGAGGACTCAGCTGTACCACTTCTAGGCATATACTCAGAAGATGCTCCAACATGTAATAAGAACACATGCATCACTATGTTCATAGCAGCCTTATTTATAATAGCCAGAAGCTGGAAACAACCCAGATGTTCCTCAACAGAGGAATGGATATAGATAATGTGGTACCTCTACACAATGGAGTACTGCTCAGCTATTAAAGACAATGACATCATGAAATTCTTAGGCAAATGGATGGAACTAGAAAATATCATCCTGAGTGAGGTAACACAATCACAAAAGAACACACATGGTATGTACTCAATGATAAGTAGATAGTAGCTCAAAAGCTTGGAATACCCAAAATACAATTCATAGACCGCATGAAGCTCAAGAAGAGCGGACCTGGAGCAAGCATATGGTTGAGGTGTATCCAAATCCTGGAAATCTCATCCTGAGATTGGCAGGGGTAGGATAGCTCTTCTCCTGCCCAGGAGCCTGTATGTCCTGGTGCACCAAGTCCTGTGTCCTCCAACCTTGCCTCACCAGAGGAAGTCACGAAGCTAGGTTAAACTTCATTTCCCCTTACAAGGTCATGTCCAGAGCATCTGGAATTCATCCATGTACAAATGAGTTATTGCCAGAATCCCGCCCCTTCCCAATGATGTATATTCACATGGATAGCCCCTACTTATCTTCCAAAGCTTTGTCTCTCCTCTCAAAAACCTCAACCAGTTCAACAAAGCTGTATCCTGTGTGTGTGTGTGTGTGTGTGTGTGTGTGTGTGTGTGCCCTTTATCCACCCAATCACTGCTGATCATGATGTTGCCTGCATCCACCTCACCAAGGCTAAGCTTCCCTCCCTCCCTCCAGTTCAGCCCTGTGTGCAATGGGCCTGGCTACACAGAGGGAGAAAAGCAGACATGGGACCACAGCCATTCAACAAAGGCATGTGTTGAAACTTCTCACATACCATAACTCTGGGCCTCCAGATGCAGAGATGGCAGTGAAAATCAAAAATATGAACAACCAAGACATTATATCTGTTTTAAAAAGCAGCAACTCTAATGTAATTCTGCAAAGTAGGTGAAGCACAAGACACAGACTAAGCAGTAGCAATTATGAATAGAAAACAATATTTGCTGGAGCACAATTATAGCTGAATAGTAATTATGAGTATGTCCAAAGATCTTAAAGAAAATAGGAATAAATACCTACAGGAAGACTGTAAAAACAACCAAACAAGCAAACACACACACAAAAACAAATGAATAGTTGAGTGAAATAAATGAAACAATTCAAGTTGTGAAAGTAAAGTTTAATAAACAAATACAGTCAGCATGTGATACTGACTGTGAAAAAGCAGTCTGTGTTTGGTTGAGAGAGTCTCAACTTTCAGAGACCCATTGAAAGATTCACAAGGGACAGAAACTGTAGAGACACTTTCGCAGACATGGGCTGATTCCATGAGTCCTCCAACTCCACTAGCCTGTGCTATCAATCTCGTAGACAATACCCCAAGCTTCCAGCATTCTGGCTGGACTCTAACCTCAGTCTTCTGCTGACAGCCAGGTATGCCCCACCCCATTATGCACCGCCCCACAGACTGCCTGTCCCACAGACAGATAGCCCAGTCCACCATATAAGGGGTGGTTTGCCCCTTACCCTCTCCTCCACTCTTCTCCTCTCATCTCATCTCTTCTCTACCTCTTCTTCTCTCCCTCCCTCTTAGCCTTTCTTTTTTTTTTTTTTTAGAGCTGAGAACCAAACCCAGGGCCTTGTGCTTGCTAGGCAAGCGCTCTACCACTCAGCTAACTCCCCAACCCCTCCTCTTCTTATCTTTACTTTCTCCTCCTCCCTTCGCCCTCTCCATGCCGGCCATGTAGAGATGGTGGGCCCCTACTTTCTTATTTCTTCTCTCTCCTTTCTATAATAAAACATCTTATAACCATGCATTACCTCCTTTCAACTAGATGTGCTGTGTGGGCCCAGCAATTACACTGGACAGTGACAGCCTGCACCTGCTGCTTTCGAACCACCAGGCAACAGTTTCTGCCTCTGCCTCCCCCTTTCCCTTTTGGCCTGGGCAGACTGAGCTGCTCCGGGGCCCCCAATTAGTTCTCAGCTCCTCTGCAATGTCTAGCATCTCCTGGATTTCCAAGGAGCTAGAACCTGCGACTCCCTCAGCTGTTCTCTGCTCTGGAATAAAGATGCCCATCCAGCAGCAGCGTTAAGTGCTCGAACAGACACTCGAGTCCTCACCCAGAGTATTGGACCTCTGGCAGAACTACAGTCATTTTTTCCAATCCCTTTTATATCCCCACTGCCTAGGCGTGCCCTGGTGCCCTGAGGTGTGGTGGAGTGGGCCATGGCTGTGGCAGCGAGTACTGTGCCCAACATCAGCAAATAAAAGCCAAACTAAAATAAAACTCAAAATGAAAAACTTAAGGAAAACAAAATAATAAAGTCAGAGCTAAGCTTCACCAGCAGATAAAAAGACATGAAGGAGAGAATTTCAGGTCTTGAAGATGAGGTGGTAAAAACAGTGTTAGCTCAGTCAAAGAACCTGTTGAATCTATAGATTTAATAAACAAATAAACAAACGCAAAAATAAATAAATAAACAGGCACAAACCATTCTGGAAATCAGGGTAGTGATGAAAAGACCATAACTGTGATTAGTAGGTAAGGATGAAGGAGAAGCAGCACAGGTCAGAATCAAAGAAAATATTTTTAACAAAATCATACAAGAAAATTAACCTAATCTAAAGAAAGAGATGTCTGTCAAGATGTAAAACAAACAAATCAAAACAAAAAGAACAACAAATAGCCAGTATTAAAAAATAGAAATGCCTTATTGTAAAATAAAAATCAATTAAGAAAAGAATACCAAACTGTAGGAGAATTTGGTATTCACTGCTAGTGTTACCAGTATAGCCACTATAGAAATCAATATGAAGATGTTTCAGTTAATTAAAAGCACACTTCCAAATGATGATCTAGTGCCATACCCACTTGTCTACTCCAGTAAAGTCTGCAGTGTCAGGCCTGAAGGCCTGATCATAGACCAGAGGCGTGCAGCTTCAAAGGGAGTTTACCTCCTGGGTATTCAGTTAGTTGCTGGACTCTCCTAACTCAGATGTGTTCCAGATTAGTCTTTCTAATAATCAACATACCTTCTTATTCAAGCATAAAGGTACCCCAAGAAATAATTCGTAAATAGTTAAAAATAAGATTAAACATTGTTCCCTGGCCAGCACAGAATTCTAATATATCCTAATTTATTACCAAGCTGTTGTTAGCTTGGAATTTCTCACAAGGAAGCTGCCTTATCAGACAGGGTGTCCTTAGAGTTAGGAATAGAGGTCAGGCACTATTGCTAACTGTAAACATAGTTAGAATTCTCAGAGCAGTCCCACAGAAGACAGAATTGTTTTACATACCAGAGAGTATTTGAAGGGCTTCCCTCCCTTAAGGGCATTTTCAGGAACTGCTAGATTGGGACTTCCTGGTGCTTGCCTCCAACAGACCCAGAGAATTAGCTTGGGACTGCCGAGATAGACCCAGCGAGAAGGGCACCACTGCTCTTCTGCTTTGCACCTGGATGTCTGATTTTACAGACCTTGATGTGACCATCACTGGCCTACGTGACTTCTGTCTTGCTGTCTGATCTTACTGACCTTGATATGGCCCTCACCTGCCTACATGACTTTTGTCATTTACTCTGTTTTCTGTATACTATATAAGCCTGGTTTTCATTTTGTGCAAAAGGAGATAGATTCAGATTCGAGATTTGAACATGAGAGAGAGAGAGAGAGAGAGAGAGAGAGAGAGAGAGAGA
>JADRCC010327576.1:0-22408 GCA_019843855.1 Hylomyscus alleni | reverse complement strand
AAAAATGTTTGCCTTGCAATACTATGGTTTCTAACTTCTTTGGGTCTCTTCTTCAACACTCAACATTCATTTGTCTGACTGTTCAGGTTAAAATTTTGAGTACTATACACTAGCTATGGTGTAAGTGGGCATCCTAATGGTGTTCTTGATTTTAGTGGACCTGCTTTGAGTTTCTATTTACATTGATACTATGTTATCCTTTGTAACCCTTATGTCTCCAGGACTTTTATCACAAAGGGACATAGAATTTCTTCAAAGATCTTTTCTGTCTTTAATTCGATGATGGTGCAGCTTTTGTCTTTTAGTCTGTTTATATAGTAGATTACATTTACTGATTTATGTATGTTGATTCATCCTTGCATTTCTCAGATAAAGGCAATGATGGATATTTTAGATGTTCTTGGATTTGGTTTGCAAGTTGCAAGTATTGTATTGAGAAAATTTTGCATCTATGTTAGTAAGGGATATTGGTCTATAATTTTCTTTTGATGCTTCTTAGTATGGTTTAAGTATTGGGTAATAGTAGCTTTAGGAAAAAAAATTAGGAAATGAACATTTGTATTATATGTAATAATTTAAAAGGTATTAACATTAATTCTTTGAAGATCTGGTAGAATTTCGCATTGAATACATCTGGCTTTCAGGGAAAGAGGAATTTATTTTCTGCTTTGATTTTGCTAGGGATTTGTTGGTCTGCCTAAACGGCTTCCTCAGTATTTAGATTTGATAGGTTGTATATATCAACAAATTTATCTACTTCATTTAGGTTTTCCAGTTTGCTAGAATACAGAATTTTAAAGTATGCTCTTATGATTATCTGCATTTCCTTGGAGGTCTATTATCATATCCTTTTCAACTCTAATTTTATTAATTTGGATTTTTATTCTCTATTTTAGTTAATTTGACTGAGAGTTTATCAATCTTGTTTGTTTTCTCAAAAGAACCCATCATCATTTCATCATTTCCTTGCATTGCTTTTTGTTGTTATTGCTATTTTATTTATTTCAGTTTGAAGTTTATTTTTGGCACATGTTCTTCTTGAAGAATATATCTTCATGCTGTTCTAGAGCTTTTAGGTGTGCTCTAAGTGGATACCATGCAACTCCCCTGAATTTTTTATGTAGACACTTAATGATGTGAAGTTGTGTCTTAGAATAATCATTGTGGCTTACTTAGCTTGTACACACTTTTTAAAAGTTTTTTTTTAAATCTTTTTCTTGATTTTTTTGTCTTGACCCAATTTTCAGTCACTAGTGAGTTGTTCAGATTCCATGAACTGTAAACTCTCTGCTATTTCTGGTATTGTTAATACCAAGCTCTACCCTACTGTGGTCAGATAAGATGTACGATATTATTTCAGTTTCTTTGTATCTATTGAGACTTGCTAGTGTCATAGTTTTTGACCAGTTTTGGAGAAATTTTCGTAAGCTTCAGAAGAAAAAAGTTTACTTTTTAGTGTTTGGGTAGATATTGGTCTATTTTATTAATGATATTATTTAACTGCAGCATATCTGTGCTTAGATTTACCTAGATGATGTATCTATTGGTGAGTATAGGGTATTAAAGTTACCAACTGTCACTGTGTGGGAGAGACAACATGTTGTCTTAGCTGTTTTAGTGTTTCTTTAATGAAGTAGGGCTCTTTTGTTTTGGTGCATATATGTTTAAAATTGCAGTGTCCTCTTGGTCATTTTTCCTTTGACAAATATGTAGTGTTCTTCCCTATCTCTTCTGATTAATTTTTTGTTTGAAGTCTATTTTGTGAGATTTTATTTTATTAGGGGTTTTCTTTATTTACAATATTTCCTTTCCTAGGTTCCCCTCCAAAAAGAAAAAATAAAAATAAAATAAATTAAATTAAAAAACAAAAAAACTAAAACAAACTCCTGTTCTCTCCCCCTTCTCCCTGCTCACCACACCAACCCCTCCTGCTTCCTGGCCTTGGCATTCCCCTACACTGGAACACAGAACCTTCACAGGGCCAGGGGCCTCTCCTCCCATTGATGACCAATTAGGCCATCCTCTGCTATATATATGCTGCTGGAGCCATGAGTCCCACCATGTGTACTCTTTGGTTGGAGTTTTAGTCCCTGGGAGCTCTGAAGGTTACTAGTTAGTCCATATTGTTGTTTGTCCTTTAAAACAACTACATCTATTTACTTCTTGGGCCCGTTTGCTTAGAACTTTTTTTTTTAATCCTTTTATCCTGAAGTTGTATGTATCCTTGATGTTAAGGTATATTTCTTGGATGCAACAGAAAGATGCTTACTGTTTCTCAATTTAATAATTTACTTTGTGATTTGCTTACCGGGGAATTGATATCATTGAAGTTGAAAGTATCAACAAGCAGTTGATAATGTTTAGATTCTCATCACCCCATTTCATTTACTGTAATCATTTATTTCTTGTATCCTTCTGGGTGTAGTTAACCTATTCCTATTGAAGTTCTTCTTCTAGAGCTTTCTGTAGAGCTGTATAGGCAAATTTAAATTGCTTAAATTTAAATTTAAATTTAAGTAGCCTTATTATGAAAAGCTTTTTATTCATCACTTTCCTTGAAGAGACAGCCTCACATGTTCAATATTTCAGGCTTCTTTGGTGCTTTTCTGTGAGCACTCGGACTCTCTGTCCTTCTACAAAGTGTAAGTTTGAAGAGATCAGAACAGAGGACAGGAAAGATGGTAAAAATTGCCTACCTGTATCTCAGCCTTGTGTGATCATTGGCAGTTTCTGGTAGAAAGTGTTTATGTGGATTGGAAGCTGGCACACAGGAGAGGAAATGTACTAGAAGAGAAGGCCAAGACAGTCCACATCAAGAGTAGAAAAAAAATGTGTGAGAAGATAAAAATGATAGTTGATGAAAAGATATTCTAAAATGAAGGAGAGATCATGAACTATTCAACAATGACTATCTTTCATGTATCATCATATTCTAAATATTGATACCATACTCAGATATGAGTTATGATATCCATATTGAGTAGATAAAAGGTCAAGTCCTTAACTATCTGTTATAAAAGGAAGTCACAACATCCTACAGAATTGTATGAATTAAATGATGGCTTTAGCATTGTGTACAAAACAGTATAGAAAAAAATCTGAATAGACAATTTGCTGAGGATGTTATCAAAAAAGTAACATTTTCAAAATTATGTGTTATTAAACTGTGTCCATTATATATATATATATATACTATATGTAATATATAAATTATATAAATATATATAATAATGGACACGTAGTTCAATATATGTATATATTGAATATATATAATTATATATGTATATATGTAATATACATATATATATAGAAAGAGAGAGAGAGAGAATGAGAGAGAGAAATATTACCTAATGTGTGCAGAATAAATACAACAGCCTGTGAGAACCTCTGTAATGAAATATTTTAATATATCTATTGCAGTAGATATCTCAAAACCTAACTCAATATAATTGTTTGCTATACATATAAGGAATATAATCTGAGTAGACATGAAATTTAATGAGTAATTTAGTGTCTAATTTGAAGTCCCAGTCTCTGAGCAAGATCTCACCATAAAGATCATCTCTGCAGTTTGATTTCTCCTCAAATGTATATTTGATTTATCTCTTCATTGGATAAAAATAGAAAGATACTGACCTAAGAGCAGTACAGTGTACATGCATATAGAGCTACTTTAGAAATATAAAAATGTGCCTACAATTCTACTGATTGACATTGATATCAGAGATATAATTCTACATTTTTAAATACATTATGATTAATAATTGTTATTGTTAAGAGGAATTTTTTTAGATTATCTCTAAAAAAAGTATTTTTTCAAATTCATTATTTTAAATATTCATAGATTTAGCTTATCTTCTATTTAAAAATGATTCTCAGTAGACAATCTAATAATGATGTGGGTCTTTATAAACCCATCTAGATTAGACTAGTTAAAATGAATACCCATTTTAATCAGGATAATGAATTATAGTTTGCCATACAGTGAGAACTGTTAAGAATGGAATTCTCTGAAGCTGTCTAAGGATTTCTGTTATCCTGTGTGATCTGGAACACACTGATGTACTGCTGAACATTTTCATCCTGAACTTGGCAACTGTGATCTTTCACTGAGGATTCTTTTATGGTGTGATTTTCTTTTGGAGGGGCATACTTTAAGCCTTTGTAGGTATTAACATATTTAATTTCACATTATTAGGCATGATACTTTTTTAATTTTTGAAGATTTATTTTGTCTCAGGTATGTGTATGTATGTGTGTCGGTGCATATGTGCAAATGCAAAAGTTTGCAAGAAATATCAGATGCCCCTGGAAATAACCAGTTAGTTCTAAGCCACCGAATCTGAGTGATGGGAAGAGAACACTGGTGTACTCTAAGAATGATACATGTTCTTAACCCTGAGCCATCTCTTCAGCTGTTTAAGAGTATTCTTATTAAAGCATTTTTACAGGGCTTTCTTTATTTCTCCTGCCGTTTTTCAGGAAAATTCTCCTCTACTACCTAAAGACAACAACCATTGGCCTCAGAACTCCCAAATGTGAATACAAGCCTGAGACTATAGTGGAGGACTTCTATATTCACTGAGCAAGGAGACATTTGGAAATTAATTAAATATAAATCGGGAAAGCAAATGTCATGGGCTATTTAGGAATCTGATTTAAAGCAACTCATGAAATAAAAGCTCCTCCACCTTCTGTAGTCACCGAGAGCAAAAGGGAGAGAAAACCAAACTTCCTAGAGAATACTTAGATATCATTCAAAGAAACATTTGGCCTTTAACCTTCATTTGTTATCATGCAGTTTGTACTGCTGAAAAAGCTACTTTTGTAATGAGTAAAATACAATTACTTATTATTCAGCTTGAAAATTATAACTATTATATTGCAGTAGGAAGTAAAATATTTCTATGGGGGGGAAAAGGTTTTAATTTTCTTAACTTTGTAGCCAGCCAGAGGTTCTTTTGCCTTTTATCTTCTTTCCAGCTTCCAGGGCTCTGGTGTAGTCACTCTTTTCTTGGTAACCCTGGTTAATCTCATTAAGAATCTCCTGGGGACAAGAGGGGTCGTATTTTTAGCAATCACATCGTGATAAGTTGTGAATTTAGCAGTGTTCTGGGACAAAAGGTGGCAAGGCAGGTTTAAGTTCCGCTGGAGAATTCTTTCTCATCTCCTTGATAGCATCATGTAAACTTACCCTCTGAAAATATGCCCACAGGCAGTCATTAAACAGCACAGAAATCAAAGCATATGTTTAAATTAATTGTTGAACATGCCATAGCTTTGCAATTCGTCATTTATATTCTGTGACCAGGTGCTTTTTCCTTTTGATGAAACATAGGGAACTGGCAGGAAATCACGGGATATTTTTAGAATCCTAGCTCTATGATTTATCTTCTTGTTTGCATCATATATTGAGCTCTGTTTGAACTGCATCGTTGTACACAGAGGAGTAACACAGCTGACACAAAACAAAGCCAATGTATGTCTGTTTATACAGCAGCTTTAGATGGTGCCCTTGAATTTTTATAAAATGACAATAAATTAATCATAAAGACCCAGTACTTAATAAAGGTATTATAAAACTGCTTACTCTATGATTGTTGTTAAAATGGATGAACCTGGAAATGGGCAACTAAATTCAGTAAAATATTATACTTATGTACCATGGTATTTATTAAAATTGTATGTTATATGCATGATTCCACATAGAATGCTATTAAAATGTCAGCATTAAGAATACATAAGCTCAGAAAAATACTTTGTTTAATATTTTATGCACCTGGGTTTCCTACAATATAGCTTATTGGCAGTAATTTATTTGCATGGCCTACTACTGGATGCTTACTGTATCTGCCAGGATTCCAGCGAGAAATAGTATCACATCCAAATGGAAAAATGAGAATGTTTTCACAAAGGAATATAGTTCTCCCCCTGCCCCAAATTCATGTAACATTGGTTTCAAGGCAAAGCCTTACCACCTCAGATAAAGACATGCAGGTGCATCAGCCCGTTGTAAAAAATGGGTAGGTTTACATAACAGTTACAATGCACATGTCCTGCCAGATATTCAAAATTATACCTCCATTCGATGTACTTCCTGAAACAATGTGAACATTATCTAGATTGATACGGTATATGTTGTTTAGTGTGTAATGACAAGAAAAAATATGCACATGTTTCTTCTGCAATTAGCTTAACTCATGACAGGAGAATCTGGAAATACAGAGGAGGAATTTGTAAGAGACAAGAATGGCTGGAAGAATGAAAGAAACAGGATGGAAGTGAGGGATGAAAACAGTGGAGGCTTCCACCGTTGAAGGGCCTGCAGAAAAAAACAAAGTCACAATTATCAGATCTTAGCTTTCCTCACACTCAAGGAAGGAACTCAGAAACTATAGCCACCTGAAGAAAAATTCAGCTGTAGTTGTGAAGGTTACAGGCAATCCTAGGCAGTGTAATTTTCTTTTCTCCCAGATATTCTGAAAGTAGAAACTAATGTGTAAGGGACTCCCCTAAGCAATCTGGAAGACAACCACTGGGACATGAGACAGGAAGGAGAACTGGAACTAGTTGTTTTGAAGCAGTGGAGAACAGCCAATACTCAAACATGTGTGCACTTAGGCTGTGCAATATTAACAGTGAATGGAATGGCATCCCTGCTGGAGGCAATTTACGTTCTAACAGTATAGTAAAGAAAACAAGCAAAACAAATAAAATAAATGTTATGTACAAATAATAAACAAAATGTATAGAGAGAATAAGAAGTGAATTAGAGGGAGGGATGCTTTCCAACAGAATGGCCTGGAGAGCTTGCACAGAGGAAATGATATTTGGGCAGAAGAGCAAAGTTGGATGGGATGGGACTCTGTGACCATCTAGTGAGAAAAGCTTTAATAGAGAAGGACCAGCAAACATGGCTCTCTAGATGAAGACACAACAGATAATACTTAGTGACTTAATAAACAAGAAAAGATAATTAGGATAGCTACTGAGAAAGCCATGAATGGAATTACGTGCCAAGATAAAATGAACCCAACCAATGCAGACTCTCATGTGTCTTATAAAAAATTCTGCTTTAATTCAAAAAGCATAGACATGCCACCAAAGTGTTGACATAAGAGATAAGACATTGATATTATTATCAAATTGCATTCTCAAAAGATCTCTCTTTCTTTAGGAGTATTTTGATATTTTGATGTGTTTGGGGCTTGGTTGAGAAAATGAATTGAGGAAAGATATAAGCTCACTAGGTTGTGACAGTCATGTCTAGGTCAAATGGTGGCACTGCAAAGAGGGGAGAGATGGGACCTGTGAAAGCAAGTGCAAGAGCTCAAAGGATGTGCAAGATGTTAATGCACCATGTCACAGTAAATCAGTAGATGTGGACAGTGTGGAGGGAAAGGGGAAAGACCAGTAGGGTGCAGTCAGTTGCAATGTGGGTAGGTAGCCCCAGCAGTGGACCGTGTCTAGTTGACCATCAAAAAGTCAAAACACTCTTTTGACATCCAGAAGATGGTAGGCAAAATGCTCGTACTTGACATAGAACTTAGAGATCGGAGCTGTGTAGAATATTGGCCTGTTAAGTATCCAGGAAACTTGCATCATGGAGTAAATGCAGCATGAATAAGAGTTCAGTGTTTTGAAGAGGTTGTTATGCTGCAAGTTCATAGGCAAATTATGTTGGGGCATATTTAACCCCTTTATTGCCCTCTTCTGCACATGACCTAACTATTAGGTTAATACAGTGGTTCTCAACCTGTGGGTGGCGACTTCTCTGGGAAACATCTATTGCCAAAAGAAAAATAAAAAAGTTCATTATGATTCATAACAGTAGCAAAATTGTAGTTTTGAAGTAGCAATGAAAATAACTTTATTGTCGGGGGTCACCACAACATGAGGAAGTGTATTAAAGGGTCACAGCATTAGAATTTGTATTATTAATCCTGGCAATCCATGAGCATGGGAGATCTTTCCATCTTTTGAGATCTTCGACTTCTTTCTTCAGAGACTTGAAGTTCTTGTCATACAGATCTTTCACTTGCTTAGTCACGCCAAGGTATTTTATATTATTTGTGACTATTGTGAAGGGTGTTGCTTCACTACTTTCTTTCTCAGCCTATTTATCCTTTCAGTAGAGAAAAGTCACTGATTTGTTTGAGTTAATTTTATATCCAGCCACTTTGCTGAAGTTGTTTATCAGGTTTAGGAGTTCTCTGGTAGAATTTTTGGGGTCACTTAAGTATACAATCATATTATCTGCAAATAGTGATATTTTGACTTCTTCCTTTCCAATTTGTATCCCTCTGATCTCCTTTCATTGTCTAATTGCTCTGACAAGGACTTCGAGTAATATTGAATAGGTAGGGAGAGAGAGAGAGGGCAGCTTTGTCTAGTCCCCGATTTTGATGGGATTGTTTCAAGTTTCTCTCGATTTAGTTTGATGTTGGCTACTAGTTTGCTATATATTGCTTTTACTGTGTTCAGGTATATAGGCCTTGAATTCCTGATCTTGCCAAAAGTAATCTACAGATTGAATGCAATCCCCATCAAAATCCCAACTCAATTCTTCATAGAGTTAGAAAGAGCAATTTGTAAATTTGCAAATCTGGAATAACAAAAAACCCAGGCTAGAGAAAACTGTTCTCAACAGTAAAAGAACTTCTGGCAGAATCACCATGCCTGACCTCAAGCTGTACTACAGAGCAATTGTGATAAAAACTGCATGGTATTGGTACAGTGACAGGCAGGTGGATCAATGGAATAGAACTGAAGACCCAGAAATGAACCTACACACCTATGGTCACTTGAACTTTGACAAAGAAGCTAAAACCACCCAGTGGAAAAAAGACAGCATTTTCAACAAATGGTGCTGATTCAACTGGTGGTTAGCATGTAGAAGAATTCGAATCGATCCATTCTAATCTCCTGTACAAAACTCAAGTCCGAGTGGATCAAGGACCTCCACATAAGACCAGACACACTGAAACTAATAGGAAAGAAAGTGGAGAAGAGACTTGAGCACATGGACACAAAGGAAAATTTCCTGAACAGAACACCAATAGTTTATGCTATAATATCAAAAATTGACAAATGTGACCTCAAAAAATTGCAAAGCTTCTGTAAGGCAAAGGACACTGTCAATAGGACAAAATGGCAAACAACAGATTGGGAAAAGATCTTTACCATTCCTATATCTGATTGAGGGCTAATATCCAATATATACAAAGAACTCAAGGAGTTAGACTCCAGAGAACCAAATAACCCAATTAAGAATGGGATACAGAGGAAACAAAGAATTCACAACTGAGGAATACCGAATGGCTGAGAAGCACCTAAAGAAGTATTCAACATCCTTAGTTATCAGGGAAATGCAAATCAAAACAACCCTGAGATTCCACCTTACACCAGTAAGAATGACTAAGATCAAAATCTCAGGTGAGGATGTGGAGAAAGAGGAGCACTCCTTCATTGTTGGTGGGGTTGCAAGCTGGTAAAACCACTCTGGAAATCAGTTTGGCAGTTCCTCAGAAAATTGGACATAGTACTACCTGAGGGCCCAGCTATACCACTCCTGGGCATATATCCAGAAGATGCTCCAACATGTAATAAGGACACATGTTCCACTATGTTCATAGCAGCCTTATTTATAATAGACAGAAGCTAGAAACAACCGAGATGTCCCTCAACAGAGGAATGGATACAGAAAATATGGTACATTTACACAATGGAGTACTACTCAGCTATTAAAAACAAGGAATTCATGAAATTCTTAGGCAAATGGATGGAACTATAAAATATCATTCGTGAGTGAGGTAATCCAATAACAAAAGAACACATATTGTATACACTCCCTGGTACATGAATATTAGCCCAAAAGCTTCGAATGCCCAAGATACAATTCACAGACCACACGAAGCTCAAGAAGAAGGAAGACCAAAGTGGGGATACTTTGGTTCTTCTTAGAAGGGGAAACAAAATACCCATGGGAGGAGTTACAGAGACAAAGTGTGGAGCAGAGACTTAAGAAAAGGTCATCCAGAGACTTCCCCACCTGATGATCCATCCCATATATAGCTCTCAAACCCAGACACTACTGGATGAAAACAAGTGCTTGCTGACCGGAGCCTGATATAGCTGTCTCCTAAGAAGGTCTGCTAGAGCCCGACAAATACAGAGATTGATCCTCTCAGCCAGCCAATGGATTGAGCACAAGGTTCCCCTTCCCCAATTGAGGGGCTAGATAAAGGAGAAAAGGAGCTGAAGGGGTTTGCAGCACCACAGGAAGAACAACAATATGAACAAACCAGAACCCCTAGCGTTCCCAGGGACTAAATCACCAAACAAGGAGTACACATGGAGGGACCCATGGTTCCAGCTGTATATGTAGCAGAGGATGGCCTTGTCTGGCATCAATGGGAGAAGAGGCCCTTGGTCCTGTGAAGGCTTGATGCCCCAGTGAAGGGGAATGCCAAGTCAGGGAAGATCGAGTGGATGGGTTGGTGAGCGGGGTGGGGGCGATGGGATAGGGGGCTCTCGTAGGAGAAAGAAGGAAGTGGGATAACATTTGAAATGTAAATAAAGAAAATACCTAAAAAAACCAGAATTTATGTCTTATTGATTTTTTTTATTATTGTGTTGCTGTTTCTGTTTTACTGAATTCATTCCTGAATTTTATTATTTCTTGCCAGCTGCTCCTTTTGGGTATGATTTTTCTCTTTTGTTCTAGAGTATGTGTGCGTTTTGTGTTTAAGTTACCAGATGCGATCTTGCCGTTTTTTTTTTTTAAATGTTCTCACTATTAACTTGCCTCTTAGAATCATCTTCATCATGTGCCATACATTTGAGTATTGAATTTGCATTAAATTCTAAAGTTTTTAGTTTCCATTCTGATTTTTGGCTTGAACCAATTTTCATTCAGTATTGAAGTGTACACTTTCCGTGAGTTTATAAGCTTTTGTTGTTTCTGCTATTGTTATACAGCTTTAATCTTTGTGGTCGGATAGAGTTCAGGTGTTACTTCAGTTTCCATGTATCAGTTGAGACTTGCTTTGTGTCTTAGTTTGTGATCAATTTTAGAGAATGTTCCATGAGCTACTGAGAAGAAGGTTTTTCTTTTTTGCATGTTTGGGTGAAAAATGTTCAGTAAATATCTATTATTGGTTTATTATGTCATTTAGAACATATAGCATCCATCACTTCTATATTAGTTTTTGTCTGACTGATCTTCTATTGGCAAGAGTGTGAAATTGCCAAATAATAGGAGAGATGATTCTCAAATGCAGATGTCTTATCACCAAATGAAGCATCTTATGCCAGAAATAATGTCATATCTAATGAGTTCTTGACCAAGAATTATAAACACTTTAGGCTATAATCAAGTCTGTTGGTTGATAGCCACCAACCTAATTGTAAGACCCTATTTTGGAAGACAAGACCTATATAGCTCATTAAACAGAAGAAATTAATCTGGTACTTACCTAGAGCTTTTATGGACTAGTGTTCATGTTTGTGGTACTGGAAGATACTCTTCATGTTACCAATGGAGAAAGGTAAACACCAATTCAGCTATAAACTCTTTGATCTACAATACTGACCTGCTTGTAAGATGCACTAATGCAATAGTGGTATAAAGCTAGTAAAAGTAATCAACCACTCTCATATTCGATTTAAAGCTCATTCAATGAGCAGAAACCCATACCTGACACTATTTAGAAGATTGAAAAAATAGATATCAGGCCAGGGACATCGAAGAAAACCAAACACTGTTGTTATGGTAAAGGAAAGTAGCCATGAAATGACCCCTACAGGTATTTTGTTATATGAAGAGATCAGTATTTTCATCAGCAGTCACCAGAGAAGCTTCTTCTTACAGTAGATTAAAAATATACAGAAACCCACAGTCTGCCAATATGCAGAGAGTGAGACCTTGGACCACTCAGTCTTAAATGGGATGTCTTCATAAATTCTTCCCTCAGAGCTCAGAGAACCCCATGGAAAATTAAACTTAATGATTACAAGACCCAGAGGTGATGGAAGACACCAAGGAAGCAAGTCCCTATAAAGAGATGGACCAACACATGTATAAATACACAGACACTGGCATTGCGCACAGTGTACGGGTATGCACCAGATGAGATCCCATCCCTAAGAGAAAAAAATGAACACATGCTCACCAGTAGATAACCAACACAAAACAAATTCAATAACATATTTGAGGTTCTTTGACCCGTAATGTTTTGTCAGGGCATTCTTTTAACTTTAAAGGTCCTCTGAGTACATATCATGGCTTCCAGATTTTGTTTTATGGGATTCCTGTGAGTAGAAACATATGTGTTTTGTATGTATTTGGTCTCCTTGTGCTTTCTCTTTGGCTCTTTTTCTTCTGTTTATTTGTTTTGTCTTACTCTAATTTCTTTGGTTCTGTTTTATCTTATTTTGATATTGTTATTAGATGCCTGCTTGTTTTCTAAAGAGACAGAAAGTTGTATTGATTCAGAAGGGGAAGTGGGAAGATCTTGGAAAAGTTGGGCACAGGAAATCTGTGATCAGAATATATCATATGTAAAACTTCTGTTGTCAATAAGAGGAAACGAAAAAAATATGTGGAGAGTTCTGAATAGACTTGTGGAACCAACCCCCTTGATCAAGGCTAAGAATGCTGTCAGGTAGCATCGCAGGTCTAGAGATTTTCTCTTTGCAGTAATCTGGCTAACAGATATACCCAACCATGTTTTAGAAAAGTGTTGATTTATGATCTCTTTTGTTCTGCTTCTATGAAGTTCATGGAATTGCTACCTAGTTAAAGCAGGGTATGGGAAGTGGCCTAAGCCTGTGTTCTCAAGCCTGTATTACTCATACTGGTTCCAGAATAAGCCATCTCTCTATCATTTGAGGTGAAAAGTGTTTCTTTCCTAAACAGTCCACATAGTTGTAATTGAGTGTCTCAGTGTGGAGAGGGAGGAGAGGGAGGAAGGGACAAGCTTTGAACAAGTTCACTTAGGATAACTTCATGTTTAATAGCAGGTAGAGAATGACTTATACAGGTGTGTGTGTGTGTGTGTGTGTGTGTGTGTGTGTGTGTGCATGCACACACACTCACATGCACAAATGTATATATGCAATGTATTGAATACCAGCATTTGGAAATACAGTTTATAATATTTGTGAACTAATAGGTTAATGAGCTGTTATTAGAGTAATAATTGATATTAGCACGATAACTGTATAACTAATAGTGTGGGAAAACTTACAGATGAGTACTGATAAAATGATGTATTTTCTTCCCTAAGATGCTGTCTAATTTTCAGGATACTATTCAGAATAGTAGGAGACAGCTTCTATTCCCCCTGTTTCTCCCACCATAATCTTTCATGTCAGTTTGCCCTCACCATTCTGTTCTTAAGTGTTTTTAAAGTATATTTTCCAAATATCTCCAATTCTAGCATACAGTCATACAAAAACCAATATAAATATAACCTTAGATGTTTGTCTGTTTTTGCTCAAGAAATAAAACACATATTTTGTTGCTTATCTTTTCCAAAGAGTCCCAGAGATAGAGGTCCTTATATATTTTGTGAAGAATTTCTCCTGTGTGCTTTTTGTACTCATCTTAAAAGCATAATCAGGTCAAAACAGCAGTTATAAAGTTTATAGGCAAGAAAAACTGGAATCCTTGGAATGAAAATAGATTCAGTAAGAAAAAAGAAGGGTGGGGTTCAAACCAATCAAGAAGTTTTGTTTTACAGTGAGATGCCTAATTTTTTCCCTCACAAAAATAGCTGTTGGTGCCTTAAGTTCCAATTTATGTTCATTGCTAACATCCCACAAAGGACCTTAGAAACCTAGATAACTGTTTCGACAGTTGGGTAGCCTATGTTCTTTTTGTCAATGGTAACAGATTATCTACTTTTTCACCCTGGAATAATGACCAAGAGCATTTTTTCCCCAATTGTATGGAAACCTTAATTTGATGGAAACATCATGTTTTAAAGCAAAATAAGTTACAAAATATTCCAAGTAGATAAATTTGAGACAGTGGGCTGTTATTTATCACCAAGTATATTTAAAGTAAAAGCTAAAAAAACCATTATTTTATAAAATACTTGTTTCTGGGACAATAATACAAAATTAATATAATTTTAAAATTATTGATACAGTTGATATAGTTATACATCTTAACAACCCTCAAGTTAACACAAATTTAGACAGACATTTCCTTCTTTGGAATCCTAAAGGCTCCTCTGAATATATTTGCTTTAGAACACTGACACTTTTAAATTCTTTCTCTGTTCCTTGAGATGTACAACCTGAACAAAACAGGAAGTTATTTGTATAGTAACTGAAAGTCATCCTTTAATTTTTTTAATTCAAATAACTTTTACCTTTTCTTTTACTTTAGTACTTTAAAATGTTAGAAATTGCATAGTTAAAGATACTGCATTACTTTAAGATAAATGTCTACTATAAAAAATCATCATAAAAAGAAAAAATAAAATTATGTAATTATAATTTCAAAACCTAAGAAAGTAATTAAAAATGAAAAAGATGAAAAACAAAGTAAAACTTTCATATATCTGTACATTCACTCAGAAAATTTCTGGAAAATATGAAGTAATATAAACAAGTAAATGAATATTCCTTCAATGAATTATTTTAATGTACTACATGATGTTGTTTATAGTCATCCTTTTAAAATGTAATCATCTTGGAAAGTTGAACCTCTTTGTCTCCCCTCAAGGAAAAGAGTCTAATTGCTGAAAATGACAGTGAAATACAATTAGCACACTCTACTGGCCTAAATCACATTGATTATCCTCCCTATGAATCTAGGTTTGGGGTATTTTTCTTCTCTTTCTTTCTTTGGTTTTGGGTAAATTTTCTTCTGTCTTCTTTCTTTTTTGTAATTGTTTCTCTCCCTGATTGTAATAAGCTTGAATTAAGTCAATTTTCACTTTTCAGATCTTCTGATACAACTTCTTTTTAAACAGAGCAGAAACTATGTGAATATTTAACTCAGATGGGGAAAGATTGCTGGTTATAATGTCGCTTTCATTCAATCAAGAAATGTACATACAAAATTGGAAAAGACTATGATATCCAAAGGTTCTTAACCATATTCCTTAGTTTATCATTATCTTATTATAGATTTAAAAGCAATAGAATGGTTATGAAGTCCATCCAAATGTAATTGGCACAACAACAGTTTGAGACAAAACTCTTTAAGGAAAAACATAATTTCTTATCAAGAGAATGAACTATCTGGCCTAGGTGGAGACTTAACATTTCAGTTCAGTGGGATCAAAGATCTGGCTAAGGGACTAATCTCTTTAGGAAGGCAAGGACTTCTTCTGGGAAGGTGGTTTTACCTTAAAGGATAATAAAAAGTTAAGAGGAATACTTAGCTTTTTAATGAGATATTATACTTGTCTTCCCAGAGTTCACATTCCCTCTCCTAATTCCTACAAGATAAGATGAGGTTTCCAATTTCCTCAGAATGTGCAACTTTTCCTTTTATGTTTTATCCCTGTCTCTTATTTCAAAAGCTGGCCAGACTGTAAGTGTGGCTTTTATGAACCTTTGGGTTCCCTTACTTTTGTTAAAGAATCCCTCTTTATCAAGTGGTAGTCTACAGCCATGTGGCTTACCTCCCTGCTCATGTATCTCAAACTGCATCAGCTGTGTTTTCACCTTTGTTACAAGACAAAACAGTGCAGAGGTTCCTTCATTTTGTATTTTTGCTAAGGTTTTGATTATAATTTAACCTCCTTGATGGAAAAATCTCATGGAAATTATCCAACTCTATTCTAGGAACTTGAGGTCAAGGTAACTCAGCTAATTTATCTTGGCTTCTTTTAAACTGTCTACTTGTCAAAACTCTCTAGCCAGCTAACTGCTTACCTTAGCTTCTGTTAATATGGTTACTTGTTCAAAACCTCTGCCTATTGCTGCTGAGCAGTATAACAGGACATGGATTTTTCCATTACAAGCCCTTTGCTGTAAACGTGAGAGCCTACACCCAGGTACCAAACACTTGAATATAGTCCCAGATGACTGGAATAAATAATTTCAGTTAGTGATAGACTATGTCTGAGTGGTCTTCTCTGGTAGGCTCCCATAATACCTTCTCTTTCTTATTCTCCTTTGGGAAGCTGCAGAGATTTATAGCTTCTTTCTTCTTGAATTTGTATTTTAAATTCTAATACAATTGTCTTCTAACTTCCATCTGACTTTTCTCATAAATTCATTTACACATGAGACTAAGAATCCCCCGAGTGAATTCCAATTTTGTTGGTATGGCAACCATGAAGGTACTTTCACAAATTTCCAGCAACACAACACAATACCCTCTTTTCTTTAAATTTTCATGTTTAAAATCTTCCAATATTTATAATTTTATTCTAAAATCACTAAGTGCAATTTTGTTGAAAACACAATTATAAATTTTGTGAATTATAAATTCAACAAAAAAAGCACAATGGCCAGGAACATAGATGATACACATCTATAACTCTAGTTCACAGGAGGCTAAAACAAGAAGATCTAAAGTTCAAGGCTGGGTTATGGAAAAAGCGACAATGTTACTCCACAAAATACCTATTTTTATTTCAAGCTGGTTGTTTTTCAAATAACCACATCTATTAGAAATGGAAATGAAAATTTTGTTGATTTATTTACACATAAGAAGTGAAACATGTAGAAAATAAAGTCATGAATATGCCTTAAAATACAGTCTAGATCAAATACTTTAAGAATTTAACATACTAGCAACCCCTGTAGAGAAAATGAATAGTTTCTGATTTCTAAAAACACAACTTTGAAAACTATTTAGTTAAACTATAAAATTACTAAGAACTTTGTAAAAATTGCTTTAAGATTCTTTAATTTAGTCAAAATCATTATCAGAGTTTTAGTGAAATGGGTATGTATGTTGATAATCTCTCCATGGTACACATTCTCCTCTACCCAGATCATCATTCATTTTGTCTGCCTTTGCTTTATTTTCCGTACCTACAACCTGAAGTCTGTGGGCTATTGATTCTGATTCTCACCTGAGCTTCAGTAAGTCACACACAAGCAATCACATGATAATATCTTTTATATGTGTGAATTGTCTCCTAAGCCCCAGTTCCTCATTGCTGGTTTTAGGACACTAGTTATCACAGATTCACAATTCTAATCTCACAACACAAACAAAACATGTGTATTGCAGTTTCTTTGTATAAATATTACATGGAAATCTGAGGCATACAAGAGACAGAACATTTAAAGTGAGGTGAGGAATATCTGAAATTATAAATAGGGATGTGTAGGCTTATATTTCTCAAAACCTACTTTAATAAGGGTCCTTAAATGTTTCAACCTCCCTTATAGCCCACTGAACAAAAGTAGGAGAGGAAGACGGTTAATAGGACAACAAGGATGTGAACATGTTTAAAAGTAGTTCTTTGGGGGGAAATCCTAATCTTTGTTGGTCAGCAGTCCAGTCCACTAACAAAACAACAAACACAAATCAGCAATGGATGGATGCAGAAGAAACTATGAGGCTTTGTAGATCAGCACCAGCCTGCCAAAGCTACAAAAAGCAGCCAGAACACCATCAGAAGTTCTTTGGTGCATTTCTGTGTACGAAGTCACAAGTGAAGAGCACCAAAGAAAGCAATGTGAGCCGACGCCAGAGTGTCTTCCACTGACTGTTGGATTCTCACAAATCCCACTCCAGCAAAACATCACATGCCCTTTCACCAGGCAGCTTCCAGAATGAATACATCCACATGTGATAGCAAAACATCCTCTCACATGTCTGCTTCAGCAAAACATCTCCTTATGCGTCTACTATCAAAACATCCTCTCATAAGACAGCTTCCAGTAAAACATTACATGACACAATGAAACCAGAATTTCCACCTGAGTGACGCCCATGAGTCTTTGACTGTCTGGATTGAAGCATGTAACATGTAGGGAAGACACCCATATGAATAATATAATAAAAAATGCAAAAGAAAGAAAATGCAAAGGGAAAGCTGGAGGGCTACATACATACATATATATTGTCAGAATAGACTATCTCATCCTAACCAGGGTGAAGAGAGGTGAAGAGTACTATCACTTAGGTCAGACTCCTGAAAGTTCAAATCTTAATATTCAGGGCTATAGAGAGAGCAAAGACTCATCCTAGTAGTTGAACGGCCTGACAAAGAATAAGTGATTGGTAACAAAGTCCCCCTAAATATCTGCTTGCAAAAACAAAACTTAATGTCCCTTTTTCACTTTTGAACTCAGCATGATACAGTCATTCTCTAAAGTGTTATCCACAAGGTTGTGTACAAACACATATCAAAAATGGTTCAAAAGGAAGGACACTCCAGCCTGATATAGCTGTCTCCTGAGAGGCTCTGACAGTGCCTGACTAATACAGAAGTAGAGGCTCACAGCCATCCATTGAACTGAGTATAGGGTCCCCAATGAAGGAGTTAGAGAAAGAACCAATGGAGTTGAAGAGTTTGCAGCCTCTTGAGACGAACAACAATATGGACTGACCAATGCCCTCAGAGCTCCCAGGGACTCAACCACCAACCAAGGACTATACATGGTGGGACTGATTGTTCTGGCAGCATGTGTATAGTAGAGGATTGCAAAGTCGGTCATCAATGGGAGGAGAGGCCCTTGGCCCTGTGAAGTTTCTGTGCCCCAGTGTAGGGGAATGACAGGGCGGATAAGTGGGAGAAGGTGGGGTGGCAGGCATGGGGAGGGAGGAGGCAACAGGGGTTTGTTCTTGTTGTTTTTGTTTGTTCATTAAAAAGAAAAAAAGAAAAATGATTATATATATAATATACATGCACAAAATGCATACACATAAATATATAGTCGAAAATTTTGAAGTAGAGCACCATAAATCTTCCTACTCACAACCACCTTTTACTCAAAAAAATTTTAGTTGATCTTAGTTACACAGGTATCTAAATAAAGACATCAAATGTTTACTGATAATAAATCATAAAGATATAAATTTTAAAACTGTCATACATATAATTTTATCAATTATTTAAAATAAAACATATTTGCATATAAAAATGGTTCAAAATACTTATAACTTGTGATTCCAAATGTCATAGTCTCCATTTCATATATTAAATGCTGTCACTTTTTGAAAACGTTCTTGTTAGCAATGTTAAGATTTACTAACAGTTTCAAGGGCCTATTCAAACTTGACTATTTCCTCTCATTGTTAGAAAGAATGAGGCAATAAGGCAGTAGTTATGTATAATTATATTATGCTTTTGCTTTGCTTGTATTGATTTCTGATGACAAATATTCAATGACCTAAATTTATATAAGGTTTTCTTTTCATAGTGAAGTATTTCCAACTTTTGAACATTATTTTTTGAGTGGCTGGAGAGAGATCTCGGTCAGGAAAGTGCTTGCTATTTACACATAAGTAAGTACATAGGTTTTATTCCCAGCAATCCTGTAAAACAGTTGAGTGTAGAAGAGTATAAACAAAATAGCAGCACTGGGGAGGCAGAAAAGGATGCCTGGGTTTGCTCTCCAGGCAGGGTAGTTTGATCAGTGAGCTCCAGGTTCAGTAAGAGACCTTGTCTCAAAAAATAAGGTAGAGATGAAAACATCCAGCTCTGTCCTCTGGCCATCACAGATATCTATACACAAATCCATATGCATGGTACACGCTTTTTCTCTCTCTCCCTCTCACTCCCCCTCTCATGCAAGTTTATTACTGATAATGAAACAAAGTATGGTTTATAAATTCTCTTGAATTTCTTATATATGAATAGCATTAAATATTAACATAATAACATTGCAAAGATAAGAAAACCTTATTATGTCATATGCTTGAGGAAAAAAAATAATCATATGGAGCCCATAGATTTTGATAAGTCTAACATATTTATTAGCAAATGATCATAAATTCTAATAGAGTGAAATAACATAAGGCACCAGTGACTTGCGTGTTGCATGAAGATATAAAATAATCACATATATTTTATATCATTTAGATTACTTTCTCAACTTGGCTCAATTTTTTTTCGTTCTTTTTTTGATTCATACATATTTTTTTTTTTTTTTGGTTTTTCGAGACAGGGTTTCTCTGTGTAGCCCTAGCTGTCCTGGAACTCACTCTGTAAACCAGGCTGGCCTCAAACTCAGAAATCCACCTGCCCCTGCCTCCCAAGTGCTGGGATTAAAGGCGTGTGCCACCACCACCAGGCTTTTTTACTTTTTTAAATGTTTATTATATTTTATTGTGTGTGTACTCCTGTGGCAGTTGGGGATAACTTGCTGTTATTGGTTTTTTCCTTCTGCCACATGGGGTCCAGGAATCAAACCCAGGTCTTTGGGCCTGAAGGCAAGCCCCTTCCCTATTAAGCCCAGAATCATTTCCTCTATATTTTTTATTTTAGGGAATATAGGGTTAAACTTTGACACTCCCTGAGAGTGTCCGAAATGTGGAATACTTTCTGTAAATATAGCCATCTTTGTTGTTTTTCTGTTCCACTATTTAAAAAAGTCATTCAAAATTCAAATGTCTTCAGAATTTTGGGATAATAAAATACACTTGGCTGTTACTAGTCCTCACCCATTGTCTCACCATGATTCATATCAGCAGAATGCATGCTCTAGCCCCTGCTTTACCACCCTTTAAGATATAAGTACTATTTTCTATCTGATATTTATCTCTATCACGAATGCTTTATCATAGTCTAGACTTTTGTTCTGACAATTTCCCAGCTAGGTTTCACTTTCATATAGAATCATCTTCTTTGATCAAGGACAGTGCTGTGTTTGGTTTTACCTTAAAAAGCAAAATAAATTTGTCATGTCTAACTTATCTTTCCTCACTAATTCCATTTCAGTTTTTTGAAAGAGAAACCAATATACAACTTTTCTATGTTTATAATCTATAGTTACTATATTCTATTTACAAACTTCAGATAATGCAGAACTTTTATAAAAGATGTATTTATCTTATGTATATGAGTACACTGTAGCTGTCTTCAGACACAACAAAAGAGGTCATCAGATCCCATTACAGATGGTTGTAAGCCACCATGTGGTTGCTGGGAATTGAACTCAGGGCCTCTAGAAGAGTTGTCAGTGCTCCCAACTGCTGAGCCATGCAGAGCTCCAATACAGAACCCTTTACAAGTCACACCTTTATATAGCCAGCCATCATTTCACTATTCACTGTGACAGAGCTAGTTGTAGTGTTGGGTTATAGGTTGCCACCCAGACATGGTAGTCAGTACCTATAATCTATATTTGGAAGGCTATTATATGAGAATTCCTGTGGTTTCAAGGCCAAGACAACCACACAGTAAGTTCCAGAACAGCCTGGACAACAGAATGAGACCTTTTCCCAAAATAACAGAAACAGCAAAAATTATTTGATAAAATCAACAACCATTTTATCATAATCTATACTACTTTCTACCCATCCCTTCAAAGAAGGCTGCCCTATTTAACTTTAAGAATAATATCTTTAAACATTGTTAATAATGTTTTTACAGCTGCACCACTTTTCATAGAAAATGATATGATAAAGCTTAAGAGAGATTATTTTTCTTCCCCAGGTACAGGCTGAAGCAAGCCTCCCTCTTCTCTTCTGAGGCTGAATTGGGTGCCAATCTGATTACCAGTATAGCGTCGACTCCCAGGTGTATACAGGAGTAATTTTTAAATACTCCTACCAAATCAAACTTCCTCCACAGCACTCACTATAATTTTCTTAACTCCATGGCAAGCATGAGAGCTACATTAAAATAGGCAATCAGCCAATTGTATCTTGTCTGATCATTATGATTGGATAAAGATTCTTCATCCAAGCATGAAAAATAAAAAGCCTAGTTGTAAAAACAGAATACCTAAAAAATAGGGTTTGTTCTTTGCTAATATGAGGCTTATGAAATCCCAAGGAGTGAGGACTAACAAATGGGGTGAGGGGGATTTGATGAGACCACAGAAAAACCAGAGTGAAAAATAAAACATAGGAATCTAAAAAGTCATTATATTTGAGTCCATAGGTTCAGCAACACTTGAACTGCCCCCAGAGCTTCAATTTATATGAGTTGAGATCTTATATTGGGTTTCTACAACCTGAACGTGAGAGTTATATCTATCATAGTAGTACGATAGCTATTCCTAGCCATTTCCTTCCTTTCTCTTTTCAACACGCGGCAAAACAATGAATTTGACTGCAAATGATAGATGATAAGAAATAACTTAATCATCCAGCAAGTGGGCTTTCTATATACTCTTAGCTGTCAGCTAGTATAAGTCAGTATTCAAAAGAAACAGAGCTAGAAGGATAGAGAAACACACACACACACACACACACACACACACACACACACACACGTATTTTGCTTAAACTTGTTCTTTTTTTTTTTTTTTT